>VOMN01102216.1:0-27122 GCA_014899125.1 Orchestia grillus
ACCGATTTTCATCTTTTCAGGAGCTTACAGACTCATTTAATGGGACAAAGGCTTACTTCATGAGAAGTGGTCGAAATGAAGCTAGTTTCTTTTTTTAAGTCCCAACTGGCTAAATTCTATGAAGAAGGAATCAGAAAGCTTATGGCAAGATATGGAAGATGTAATTAATAAAAATGGTGACTATGTTGACGATTAAATACACATATTTTGGACTGGATTTTCACTTTAGTTCATATTAAAAAAATGAACAGAACTTCTTTCACAACCAGATGCATCTATATTTCAGCAAAAAAAGTAAAAAAAAAACTTAAAGTTCGGATGTTCGAGAATTATTTAGCAGAACGATAACTCTAAATTTTCGAAACTAAAATTCAACAATAGATGTTTCTACGTAGTACACCTAAATATGCTTATAAGCCTAGAACACTGACAAACACACGTGACAATTTAAAAACTTCAGATAATATACATGTACCTGGAATGTCCGCCGGAAGAGGCTGAAAATGGTATGATTTTTACACTATTTCCTATTAAATTACACTACGTGCATACATTGGCAATTAAGAGTCGACAAAATTGAGAACTTAAGATATTTTTTATGAATGTTAGCAACATCAGTACACTACGTTGACTAAATACTATGAAAATCTGAAATTTTGAAGCATTTCAATTTGAACAATGCTTGTCCTCAGTTTGCCTTAATATTAAAAAGTGTTCTACATAGAACATTTTCTTCGTCACAATTCTCACCCTTTTCACATTTCATAATGATGAGAACGTTTAGACAGTACTAACGATATCCGGTAGAAAAGTAACGGAAGAAAGATTAAGGAAAACAGCTCCACGATTTCCAAGAAAGGACACCGCATTCAAGGAAGAACATCGCAGCCAAACGGGTTCGCAAAAATGCAACAATCTCATCAGAAATATTCCCGAAAGCGCCAAGTCAATAAAATAAGACTCAGGAATTTCCTTCAAATACCAAACACGCCAAGTTTCTCACGAACGCCTAGCGGAAGCGGCAGGTGACATTAACAGAAGGCAATGAACAGGGCGGAACAGTGCAGCCCGCAACGGTGTCATCCAAGCGCTGCAAATCTTGCAACTTAGCCAATGTTGCTGTGTCTCTCGAGTGACGCAGCGTTCGGGTTGTCAAATAGGTCCTCTAATCTCACCAGGCCAATAATTATTCAAGTGCAACTCACAAGCAATATCAGTCAGAAGAACCGACACAAGGCTACGACGCATAAAACATTTATATCCTTTTGAAAATTATACACTGAAGACAAGGTTAAACGACAAATCCATCTAAAAATACGGGTATTAGAGAATAATAATAATCTGAGAGTAACAATTCTAAGATACATAAACTTAGGGTTAATAAAATTATAGATCAAAGCATAGTTGAAGAATGCATTAAAATACGATGTTGCTGGGAATAGGACTAATATAATGCAAGAAGGAGAACAACCCATTGATACTCACCCCGACTTAGAAGTAGGAATGTTGGGGTCACTGTGTTTGCGGCGGTCCTCCCTGATGCGCTTCTGCGATACACAAGTTCAAAGTAAGTTTATTCACTTGACAAACAAAAATGAGCACAACTACGAACCACGATGGCTACTAAAAAAACTGTTTTACAAGCGTAGACCTTAAAAAGTCTACGCTGTACCCACACGAAACACGACGCTCACAGAAAATCCACATTGGAAATGAGTTACAACATTCTCGGTTAGAAATTATCCCCCCGTATAGAAGTTATAAATTGGCATAATGGCAAAAAACTCGAATGAACAATAAATAAGAAAAGAGATCAGAAGCTAATGGTTTCACTGGACGCATAGCATACAGAACTTTAAAAACTATGTCAAATATTTGTTCGACCCGGTACAGCGTTTCTAAATTTGCCGGCAGTTACAATTGTCTAATGCCATCAAGGGCATAAATTCCAAGAGGAATTTAAGCGTCTGAAACACTAGTCAATAAACAGTGAATTATTTTATTTTATCGATATTCAGTTTTTAAAACCTTAATAGAAGTATTTTAACAATTGTTATTGAAGTGTCCTAAAGAAGCAACTGTGATGGATGCTTCACACGAGACACTCCTAGCGAACAAATATTTAAAGAACTATTAACAACAGCAAACAAATTGACACTATATAAATAATTGTCCAGTAATTGTTCCAGGAAACAAGAGAACACCTCAATGTACATATTTTTCAGGACTATCAACAAGAAAAACGTTACACAACATGAGAATGATAGGAGCTAGACTCCTCGAGAAGAGTTTATGGAAGGTACCAGGAATCATTCGTAAGGTGCTTCATGCAATAACTACAAGGAAACTAATTCACTGGCAGAACGTGCGTGAAACTTCCCATTGAGTTTGCGGGCTTACTAATTTTAGCAAGATACCCAAATTGAGAAACCTTCAATAAAATAGACAATGACTATACCTTGATTGTTCTTGACACGTGTGTGAAACTTGTAATTATCTAGTAGAACGAATACAGCGAGTTGAACATTTTTCCTTCATTGTTCAACTAAGCGCAACAATGACATGACTTAATTAAGAAGAAGATTGGATGCAAGGATTGGTGGAGCAGCCGAACGATAATACTCACTCTTTGGTGCTTATCCCTGTAGCTTTCTGATCTGTTAATTGGATTGCCCGACTTCTTCTTCTGAAGGTTCGGTTTGCCCGATGATCTGAAATAACATGAAACGTCAGGACTCGCAATAATTCAATAGACATTTGCTGCACCGCGCCAACAATACACGTACATCAAAATTTTGAGACGAGCCAAGTGAAGCGAAGAAAGTCGCCTAGCTATTAGTTTCTCGGTAAAAGTGAAGTACTTCAAGATTCGCCACATCAGAAGTATGAAGTAAACGTATGAAATTTCTGATATTAAAAGTTCGTGAATGAGGACCGCAAATGGTAGATCATAAATAGGTGTTCAGACGCAGCGGGTTGCGCTATTGCTATTCTTTGTGATCATTGAATGCTTCATCAATTACGCTATGAGGATACATACAAAGTGTCTATCATGATAACTGAGTAAGTAAAGAATCGAAGTCTCTTCGCCTCCACAAGGCCGTTTAAAGATAATAGCTCAACCACAACAATCGCAAACAAATACCTTATTATAAGATGAATTTCTACGCTACAATACAAAACAATGTTAACTATTCCAATGGAACACTTCGAAAGCGATTTTTGCACCAGCTTGGAAGAATAAGGAACTGTATTTTTTGTGCGGTATATAAATTCGTCAAGTTCTGTTTCCACGTACTGAGGAAACACGAGGTGCAACTACGAAAACTGAGAGCAAAATAATGATTTAGATTCAGCAAAGCACGACGCAAGTACAGTTTATGAACCCTTACTCCCGGCTCACGTATAACTCTGACGAGTGACTGAAAATTCCATTACATAAATGCACATATAGATAACAAGTTTCAGTATTTTGGGCTCAAGATTTCTAGCAGCAGAGTAAAAAAAAAAAGTTCTGAAGAAAGCTATGTCATTTTCAGAATTTAGGACAAAAAAGTTAAATACTTCTCATTGCACATCTGAAACAAGATGAAGAGCGTTCCATTCAAAATTAGATTCCCAGAAGCATGCTGGACACTCATTATCAGGCACGCACATGGTGGGAAAACGCATTTACGACAATTAACATCACAAAGTAACAAAATAAACTAAAACAAAATCAATACTCTTCAGGTACGAAAAAGCCGAAATATAAATTAGCGTCGACATTCCTGAGAAGGAAAAGGAATATGAAAAACACCCTTCTTACTTTTGGAACTCGGCCTGCGTAACACACAAAAACCATCACGCATCCCTCCAGAAAATATTTATTTACTGCCTGATAAATGAAAACGATAGCAAGCAAGGTGTTCACATAGTTTACAAACGAACAGAGTTCAGAGTGCCATGCCCAATGTTATAGAGAAAAAAAGGGGCCACAATTCAAAAACTAGAGAAGCACAAAAAAAAACATTACAAATTATAATTTTCAGCGACCAAATTTTGAGACTTACGAATGAGGACTTAGGAAGGCAGGGTTAATAACAATGGCGTGTTGAGGAGTATGGTGAGGATGCGTATAGACTAAAGCGTGGGAGATGGTGGGAGGAGTCGAGTGTTGGGTGAGAGGCTCAGCCGAGTCAAACTGCAGAACTTCATGGGTGAGAAGACCGAGTGAGGGCTCTGTGGAGCCAGCCTTGGAGGCCGTTAATTTAGAGTTGGTGACGTGCTCGGACGATGCAGCGCTGCTCCCATGAGCCCATGGCCCAGCCAGCCGAGGGTTGCCCTGACGTGCGTTTGGGTGGGGGGATGCCCGAACGTACGACTGAACGAGGCCAGAGCGCTGTAGGGCCTGGAAGTTGTGAATGCTTTGTTGCACGTTCGAGGAGTTGCTACAGTGCACAGCATAAGACCGAGGGTTCATCAGCTCCGGTGAAGAGTGATGGTTTGGAGCGGAGAAATGGGCTGCGCGAGACGATGAGCCATCTTTCCTAGAGAGCAGTGCGTTAGTATTTTTTCTTTCGGAACTAGCAGGTACACTGGAAGAATGCTGGCGCAAATCAGACCCGTAAAAGGTAGGACCAGGCTTGTGAGCAAACCTGTTATTTATTGGACGGTTATTGTGGTGATGGCGATGATGATGCGACGATTCTGAATGACCATTCTTATTGTCAAACGGATCTTTTGTATCAAGGGACTTTGGTCGGAAATCCTTAGGCCCAACAGGCGGTGGAGCTGGATTAGACTGTCTAGGAAGCAGCTGAGGTGGCGGAGTGGAAGGTGTCCGAACCGACACGGAGCGACTGATACCTGCAGAGGTCTCCTCAAAAACAGGAGGCGAATGGACCGAAACAGGAGGTGACTCACTACCGCTACTGCGGTCAAGAGATTTCCTTTTTTTACTGTCTCGGGAGCCGCGCAACATGGCAATAAAAGTCTTCTTGTACGGCGCCTGGGGTGGGTTCACCAACTTGGGAGGTGGAGACGGCTTCTCGCTGCCTCCCCTAGCTCTGTCACTAATTGGGTCAGTGGGGTACTTGTTTGGTCGAGTAGGAGAGGAGTTAGGGGCTTTGGGAAGGGACTGGCGACGATTCGGGGAAGCAGTTCTGCGCCGCAGCTGAGCATGCGCTCGCAGTTCGACCATCTCATCTATAAAAGCGTCTCCCGACATTATTTTCACATCAAAAACAAACTTCGTCACAAACTTGATAAAATGGATCAACGCATTGCTACCTTTGATTTCCTCGTGTGATCAACAAAACTGTCCTACATTACATATCTGTTCACAGCGTCAAAAAAATTAAGAAGGTAAGATTCACACAGCGAATTTTTGAGTGCTCCATTTACAGACTACACGTCAAGAAACCACAATTTTGGCAACTCGTACACCATCCAAAAGCAGTGTTAGATTCGGTAAAGTCGATATCGCATTACCAAACCGAGAGAGAATAGAAAGTGAAAATCAACTTCAAATGCAACGTATAATACCGATTCTAGTTGAAATAAAACAAACTCTGCGTGTGAATCAAATTAACTAAAAACACTTAGACTAAAAAATGATTTAAACCGTCCGCAATAGAACTCACAGCGTAAGCATGCATAGTTTAAAATTTATGTAATTTTTTGCCCTCGTATCTTAAACGAATATTTTCACTAATACTAAAGGCTCTTAAGTAGAACACGTAATGACTGATACGAATTACGAAAAGAACAGTGAACACAGGATGGTAGTGAATACAGGGATCATAGAGCATTGATTTCTAGAACTTTCCCAACGTGAACAGAAGTAATGAAAAACAAAAAATCATACACTAAAAAATTTCAAGACTATTCACACCAGCTTCATGTGGTTAACTAAGTTTTGCAATTACACTTAAGGCTTTTTCATCAGACCTAATGCAGTTGCTGATAAAGTTAACATCGACAGACTGATGTAGGTACGAAGGCAACCGAATTATTTTCAACAGCACCTCGGTCTACTGCTACTAATCTGTTTACCGCAGGCCTTTGGCACGACTTCATTACAGCCCGCAACTTCAGGCAGCGGTTGTCTCAAATACTGACTAATGCATAAGATCATTTCACAGAAACCTCAGCAAATAATGCTGGCTACTACCAAAATTGAACAGGCTGACTCAAGACACCAACAGTAGCTGAGGAGCGACACTAAAGAGACAAGACGAGGAGTGCAAGTCTGTCCACAGAGGCGCGGCAGCAGCACCACAGGAAACACCGTCACCGATAACACGCACCAAAGGAAGCTTTCCCCCAGCGCGCTCGTCCCAGCCAAGCAAACGTGCCCTGACATCAACAATGGACACCAGCATTGAATTTGCATTGTGACGTCCTGATAATTCGCGTGGGAGATTTATTAAAAAAAAACCTTAGTAGGTACACTTAAGCAGTGCTCAAAAACGTCTGGAGTCAAAAACACCGAGTCCAAGGACTCCAGGACACCGAGTACGCTATGGAACCAGATTTCAACAAGCTATAAACCATCCACTACTCCAAACAGATAATTGAACCATTGCAAAGTTGAAGACAGAAGAAGAGCAACCCATACTAGATTGACATTATTAATACAGGTCATGAGAGTTGTAGATAGAAGAGCTGCGAAAAAGTGCGGTGCGATGCATCCAAACGCACGAAGACATCAGCGACGAGAACCCGTAAGATTCTTCTCCTATATTACAGTAATTTAAGCGGAGCCTGTAGATAAATCCTTAAATTTTTGATTCACATGAAAATTCTACACGAAACCCGTGCAGTGAACGAAAAAAATAAAACAAAAGTAGGATAAAAGCCTTCATAAGTTCATTTTTTTAAAGCGAGTTTCCAGACCATGGAGTTCATTTGATGAAATACATATTTTTTGTTGTCGAAGCAAACGCGATTTAAGCTAGTAATAAAATGTTATTGTGACAAATGAAAATTTAAATTTATTCCAATTTTTAATTACCAAGATCGTAGGCATTCTAACCCCAAAAATGCAAGCTAGAAACATGCAGGAAACTTTTATCTCCGCAAGAACGACTCGACGCCACAAACCCTCAACTAAAAGAAAATGCTCCATAGGCCGAAAAATTAGCAATCCATAAACATTTCAAACAAAGCATGAATGTACAAGAAAAATGTGAAAGGGATGCACAACTTATCGAAGTCATAGCATGGCAGCAAGCTGTATCTTGGTGCCGTACAAGCCATTTCATTACCGCAGTTTCACCGGCTTATTAATAACCAAGAGGGAATTCTAGCGCACGTTTCCATAGCCACAGATGTTTGAAATAATATTTACACATCTCACGCGCGTCTCAGCGGAACATGTAACTGGACAAGTCAACAACACAAATACGACGACAATCATAACCCAACTTCCCGGGGATCCATAAAGTCAACATCAACCATACAAGGAACCCAACATAAATTTTAGAGTAAATTACAGAAAAAAATATTGCTGACGCAAATTTTTACATTATAATGATTCAAATTGAGGTACCTTATTCGTACGCTAATAGTTCAATTGCAACAAAAAAAATTTTTTTTTAAAGCTGAAAGAAAATAGCTTTCAATGAACTCCGTCAAATACAACGATCTGAACGTTAGCAGTAGCTTTTCAGCAGCAGGCAACTCCACTCGTGAAGGGAAGTGTGGAATCACCTACTTTGGAATTGCTAGAGCTATCTTAAGAACTAAATGACAAGTGAAAGATTAAGGAAAATGCTACCACTGTAGAGCTACTGCAAGCTTTAAATTCATACCATACTCATTTAAATTACACCCGTTATTTCAGGAGCTGTCCTGGTTTAAGTGAAGGAGTAAGAAAACAAACTTTCAATTTCTCAATTCATGGTGAGTTGCTAGTCATTGACCCCTATAAAAACGCCTGGTATCTGAACTTTCTGATCAGTCGGTTGTTACACGTTGACCGGTACAGATCTGTGCTAAATTCCACTCTTGACCTTGGGCGATAATGGATGTCACACCTACAGAAGCAGCACAAATTGTTGCCCGAAAGCAACTATGGCTTAGCCAGCGGGCTGTCGCACGTCAGCTCTGCATAAGCCAGTCCTGTCTCAAAAATTCACCAACACTTCGGAGAGAGGTGACCGATTTCTCGTGTCAACCTCTCTTTGAAATCGTCGTTTGACTGGTGTCGACGTCCAGCAGGAGCTCAGACAAGTTCATGAGGTTGATGTCAGTGAGTGGACAGTTCGGCGAAGACTTAAGCAAGTGAACCGACTCCAAAAAAGCCTGCCACATGCCCAGAACTGATGGCACGTCACCGACAAGCACGCCTTCGATTTGCTCGCGCCCATCTTAAATCGGACCGTGCAACCCGTTCCCGAAACTTAATTCCTTTGTCGAAATGGTCTTTTACAAACTTTTAATTGGGAAGTCGAGCAACGGGGCGAGTTGTTCTCAGACGAGTGCAAAATGCGCATGCACGGTAGCGACCGAAGAGGCCTGGTTTGCAGGCAACCTGGAGAGTAATTTTCTCAGAGTTGTTTCGCTGAAACAGTATCCTTTGGGAGCAGTTCCTGTATAATGTCGGCCGATATTTCATTTCACGGAAAAACGGAACTTGTTCTCGTATCTGGTGGGGGACGAGGAGGCGATCTTATCTCAGACAGCTACAAAGCCAATATTTTGCTGGAACATGTCGTTCCTTATGCGGGATACGTCGGTGATAACTTCCTCCTGACGCATGATAACGCCTGTTGTCATGCTTCACGTGCCACAGTTGAGTTTCTGATGAAGTCTGTGTCACCACATAGGACTGGCCAGCGCTCAACCCCGTCTTGAACCACCACGAACACTTGCGGGATGAGCTAAAAAGGAGGGTTCGATCCAGAAATCCACTTCCTCCAAGTGTTGGTGAGCTGAGATCGGCTTTGATAGAACACAGTGGGCAGGTATCCCACAAGATTCCATCGAGAAACAGATTAGGTCTATGAGGAATCGTCTTCCAGCTGTAATTAAGGCTAAGGGAGGCAACAAAATATTGAAACCAAACATTCAAGACCAATAAAAAATTTTTGCTAATGTTTTGCTTTTTACTGATCATCACTTTCTTATTCTTTCACTTTTTCCTTGCTCCTTCACTTAAACCAGGGCAGCTTCTGAAATACTGGTGGAACTTATGAATATGGTATCAATTCAAGGCTACCACTATAGCCTATAAAATGGTAGCATTTTCATGAATCTTAACCAGTTATTTACTTTGTAAGATCGCTCGTAGTAAATTACAAGTAGGTGATTCCATACTTCTGCTCGCAGGTATCCCCGAAATAAGAATTGGAATCGCGTGAAATATGTCCAATGTCGCACGTTTCCTTCAGTATGCCGCCATAATGCACTCCAGGGGCAATTTTCTCTGGAACCGAAAGAAGAAAATGAACGCAAGCAACTCTTTATGGTGAACTCAATCGAAAGGATGATAAGAAAAAATTGTGACACGATAGCGAACCCTCCTGGTTTAGGCTTCGCTCACCTCTACTCACAACAATGAAACAATGACTCAAAGATTAGAACAGAAACATAACTGAATTATTATCTCCAACGAGGCCAGAAAAGAGAAGCTAACATTACAAATAAAGACGAATAATGAACTGAGGTTGAAGCTCGACCTCAATTCGTGATACCATTTCAGAAGCTTGTATTTTTCTAAACTTTCAGTTTCATACGCAAGAAGTACAGATAAATGTGTCATTGTCACCATTCCAGACACAAAGCTGCCGGTCAAAAAAAATGAAGTTACCTCAAATTCGCAATTCGGAAAAATATAAAATGGCAGAAAGCTCTCTGAGCCTCTGAGTTAAATAGCTTTCTGAGCCAAACTGATCAGTAGTAGCATCGCACGAGCATTGAATTATAGAGCCCCTGAATAGTAATTCCAGCTTTGGTGAACCAATTAAATTTATAATGAAAACTTAGGGAAAATAACAGTCTCCTTACATTTTCTAAAAAACGAGATGCTTAGCGAGAACATTTATCCATCTTATGAGTATAAATGGTCTTCTTTAGAGACGGCCGCACAATTCAGACCCATTAACAGAAGTAAAAGCAAGATGACCCTAGCCATTGGAGTGCGATGGCAGCAAAGACCGGACGAGAGTCTCATTAGGGGCCTTAAATTGAGTGGTCCGAGGCTATAATTGACTTCGGCGCACGCTCCTCCGGCACTGAGCAAATAAGATCAGCAGTCCTGATGAGGACGGCAATCCAGGCTTTCGTGCTCCCTCACCTGACACACGGAATATCCTCGCTGTACATCGCATTTGTTTTAAGAACGATTGGTTTTGCGCCAAAAAGTTTATTTCCAAGCATGACGACGTACTTGACGCATGACGACGCACGTTTTTCGTAAACCTGGAACTTAAAATTTTGAACACAAATGAGATCGTGAACAAAACGAGTACGGCAGAAAACGAGGAGTACCTGCGCAAGTTTCTGGTCATGCGGCGTCAAGGGAGGAAATGTGCCTTCCGACCTCACAAGTCAAACTTTGCTCAAATATCAGCACAATGCAAGGAGCGGAATAATGAGCTAAATAACCACAACAAAAATTATGTAAAATATCCAACTTCTTTCCCCAGGTCTCATTTCATACTATGGAGTGGAACAACTGCAATACACACGATGACAACAAGCCCACCAACAAATACTGCACAAAAATCGTAAGATTAAAATGACACGTGTTTTCACAAAAACCTTCAAGATCGTCCCCGCGATTCAACAAAGAGAGAAAATTAAAATTTGGCATTGCAGCGACAGAGACTAATATTATACGGCAAAAATATTTAGGTACATGCTACAAATTTCATTTCCCATATACTTTGAACTAAACACAGATCATGATCACAACATTTATTTAGCTGACGGCATAAGATTAAGCGAAAAATTGTTCGTACTTCAAAAAATGGAAAAATAAGCACACGCAAACGCCGAGAAAAAAAGAAAGAAAACAGTAATATATGCATACCAAAATTTAGCAAATGAAACATATTACGGGAGCAATTAGATGCACATCAATATCTTGCGCACGTGATACAAAATGTTGAAATATTCTTTAACCTCAACTAAGATGATTAGTGAAGAGTCCGGTCGTAGTTGATAAATAAGGTGTAGATGAAATAAAGAAGGGAAGCAAAAACTCAAATTAGTAACAAGCAAAATTGTACAGAGACCCAGGTAACGCATTCCACAGCAAGGTACTTTTATCGGTAAATACTCGTATATATACTGAAGACGAGGCAAGCAAGAGAACTACTCACTTGTTCAGCAGAGTTATGAGCAACGTCACAAAACAAAGTCACACTATAGCACGGGACAGGATGCTACTTTGTCAGTTCAGGGATGGATAAAAAAAGAGTTTATTGGAACAATGCAGAAAGAAAAAAAGAGAAAACGACGCGAGACGAGCTACGAGAGGGTGGTTGGGAACTCACATGGCGTCTGCCTGCGTAGACCAGGCAGTTTGTAGGAATCGCAACGCAGCCTTACTGTTAACAGACACACAGAACGTCACGGCACACTTCGTCATATGGGCAAACGTAGCTTACTGCTTCTATTAACGATGGTTCATAACCTTGTTTCATGGCCCTCGTCTGATTTACGAGATTTTTTGCACTTCGAAACGTGATCTAACACACTAAGACATTTCATTTGCATCAGCATTGCAAACTGACAATACCACAATCGAATTCCTAAAATGCCGCACAAAGATATCGCTCGGAAATCTTTCCTAGTACTGTGAATATTTATTTCTCAGGACCAGGAATTCCATGGTTAAGAACCACCTGTGTAAAAAGTTAAGGTTCAAGGGCAAGGGAACATAAACACGGACTTTGAAAACACGGTAAGGCGGGAACCATGTGATCTCAGAGCGGCTACGATCAATGCGTGAAGAGAAGTGACTACAGACATGTAATATATGTAAAATCTTCAACGACAGTAAAAATATTTCACTAAGTAATTTTCGAAAAGAATTAAAGAGCACGAGAAACAACAAAACTGCATATATTTATTTAGCGCATCAAAATAACGAAGAAAAATAGTTACCTATGAGAATTATTTTCGGGATAAAACACAGCTTCAAGTAGGATTTTAAAAATGTTATCGAAAGCACTATTTCAAGACCATGTTCCACATAAGGGAACAAAACAGCTTTGAAAAATCTGTACATTTCATCAGTTAAGACATGTGGAATATTCTACCGAGTTGCTAAAACTTTCGTCGCCCATAATGGTGGTAACTTAGCTCCTTAAAAAGAGCACTGCATCAATATCCTTCGCAGGAGCCTCCATCACACAAACGAAACGAGCCAGAAACATGAGCCATGATTCACGAGAAAACACTGACACTTTCCGTGGTGATTGATGATGAATCTTTGAAATAATTATCGTCACGTTTCCAATTCATATTTTGAGTTGATCGCAAGCAACAGTAGATTCGAAATCTAGTCACATCAAAGTATTTTTTATGAATTAAAATGGCTCCTTTCTTTATAACCCTACGATCTGAACAAGTGTATAAGCTACTCAAAAAATGCAATGTTGCCAAGTGTTTTAGAGCATGAATGCGCCAAAAAGGAAACAAAAGGTCTTTAGCGACCAGGCTAAGAGAAACCTATATTAAAATAACGAAAGATCTGGAAGTACATGAACCCCAAGGTAGACAAAATTTGCCCAGTGTTTAAAAGTTAAAACATTCGAAACTAACTAACGAGAATGCATGCATTCAACGAAGAACACGGAACGAATACAAAAAATACACTGAAGTGATCAAGTCATCGGCACGGTTTCGATGTTGAAGTACAAGTCTACACAAATAATGACCACTGTTTTTAAGTTAACAATGGCTGTGAAAATAACATTTACATCCACACTATCGTCTATACTAGTCTAATATCGTGGAACGATGCGGTAAATTTCAAGCTATTCAAGTGTCAATCAATGGCATGCCGGAGAACTTTTTTCACACATCCGACAGACCACAGAACTAGTTCAGCACTAAACTCGATTATTCCAATTTACACTCTACGCCTCTATTCGTCATCACGGTTAGTATTTCACCCTCATGAGTAAAAATTGCAGCAATTTTGAACTTTGAATTCCACTGAAAAAATACTGGGAAATCGTCTCAGATGCAACTTTCGGGATTTTTAAAATTCCAAAAGTACCAGCCCCGTTTAATTCGAATTTTTTCACGGTTGAACTCCAATCATTGCTATCATTAATTTGCATTCTGTGTAAAATATCACCACAAACGGATTCTTTAACCGCCACTGACTTGGAAGTTATGAATTAAATAATAAATAAAGTACTACGAAATAGTCCTTCTCGTCCCCAGTAAATGTTTTCATTTTAAGTATAGCGAATAACATCGCAAAACGTCATGCTGCCTCGCAGTCCCCCTAAAAAAGAGAGAGAAGACGATTTCACTATGAAACTAAGCAATTGGGTCCACAACAGTTCTATATTTGCACTTCATTTGCTCCGTAGAAGAACACAGTCAAATTCATGCAGGCAGAGTCCCACATGAACTTCGATCCCGTACCTCATTCACGACCTGTTTTTGATGAACATTCCAGTCCAGTCCAATAAAAACACACACCCACAAGTCTCTCTAATTACTTATCAGCTCTGGATAATAATACACACACATTAGCCTCGCTAGCTACTCGTCCGCTAAGGAAAGTAACATAAGACAAGTCTGACTAGCAACTCATTTGTACACTGATGATAGTCACGTTCGTGACACACTCGTCATTTATCCACTGAATACAGTAACTAAAATTTACCGAATTCTAGTCCACTAACCGCAACATGAGTCTGACTAATTACTCGTCCACAGAAAACAGTAACATAGACAACGGTCTCACAAGGTACTCGTGCACAAGGTGGACTGGAGTCCCACACGAGCACCTGGCTAGCTACTCACGTGGCGTCGGGCAGAGCGGCGGCCACATCAAGAGCAGCCGAGTCTCCGGCCTCGTCGTCGTGCAGGAGGTCCCGGGCGCCGCCGCCGCCATCGTCTAAGTCGCAGGTATGATTGGAGGACGAAGCCCCAGGGATGGAGTCACTCCGTCGGGATGCAGAAGGGTCTCGACCTCCTGGGTACTGGTTCCCTGATAGGCTGGAACCGCTACCACCAGGCGTGGTGCTGCTGGTTTTGTCCGCACCTGCACAGGCAAGAGAAAAATGGTTACAAGCACGGAACTATGATGCATTATCTCTTTCTATGGTATATTTTCTTCTGCTAACTCATAATTTTGAGACGATTTCATTCAACCGAGATGCATGAGTACACTTGAGAATAGATGGTTTGTACCGAGAGAGGTAAAGGAACGACCAGTGAGCTCGCGTCATTGTTATATTTCGTTTCAAACTCAACTTGGGTGACAACGAGTCAACTTATCCTTACCAGGAAAGATGAGGAAAAAATCAGGTGATGCGAGCAGTTCAGGATACTGCGAAAAATAAAGTGAGTATTTGGTAGGGCACAAATCTTCGTATAAGAAAACAAGCTAACCTACCAATAGGACGCGACGTGAAAAAATAATTAATTCAATAGCAGAACTCTACACATATGTTCGTTTTTTCACATACTTGTAGAAATTGAACGATAATGGTTATGAGAGAAATTACTCTTCATTTCTCGATGACGGCAAATATAGGAAAGCACCAGCCCCTGGGGAGTTAGTATATATATGCAATCTGACGGAGAAACAGCGGAAATACCAGAAATAATTCACAAGAAGCTCTTAGGGCGCAACAAAATTTACATTATCAGACTTTAAATTCCCTACAGTACAATCAAATTCTCCATCTTTGTACTACGGTAACTAATTTCAGATTTAGAAGGTCATTATTTAAGACGAGTTGTATAACCCCAAAAAAATCAAAATCACAAACGCATCAAAATTTAAAGAGAGGATAATTCAATTACATGATTCGTGATGTCTTTATCTAGAACTTGATGAAAACAAGGAGCAACTCATAAAACTGGACTGATTAGTAGAGAACACGACTGTCCCTGTGTCCAATGTTTGTTCGGGAGCTGCACACCAAGCAATAAAATAAGGCTCAATAAATGCAATTTTATGTTCACTAAAAATTGAGCATAAGTAAATAAAAGACAGCCGAGGACGAGCGCCATATTGCTTAGAAGCCCGTTAATTACCAGAGAAGCTAAAGTAGTTAAATATTCATTACTAGCGGAGTAAATCAGAATTATCTACCAAACTCGTTGGCAGTAGCAATACTAGGAGCCTAAGTTTGAGAAAAATATTTAGGAACATCAAAACCGGAGATCCGACGCATGCACAGACGAGTCTGATGGGATCGATGAAGAATTCCCGAAGGAAAGTTTTCATTATTTCACTTAAGAATGCCGGTAGCGTCAGCAATATCGGAGGTATTTGCGCAGAGCTTCCAATTTAAAATACAAAAAAAATATAGAAAGCGATTTCCGCGCACATAACGCTTCGCATTCCAGCAGTAAGCTAACACAGCTCCCTGCACACCCTCGACTCAAGCGTGCAAATTAAACTAGATTAAACCAAACAGGGAGACTAAATTGAACCTTCAGTAAACCATAACAATTTCAGACTACGCTACTACACATACAGTGAACAATTAATTGGGCTATTTTAAATATTAGTTTTTCTATTTTCATGGTAGTATCTCTGGCTCACCTGTGTTACACTTGATCTTAGAATTAAGTCTTACTGCTAGAGACGTTTAAATATCTTAACTACACGTTCGAAGGCCATTAGGGAAAGAAAGAACCTCATAGATATTGAACCACTTGAAGAGATATATACGGGAGAGTTGTTCGCTTCTGTATCGATACGCAGAAATTCGTTGTTGACGAGGTCGCAAGTTGCAGGAAGTCGTAGTAATCGTATCCATCAGAAGTTTCTGCGGTCTGGGAGAGTAAAAATCCGACCTCCGTCATCGAGGTGTAGCAAGCGATGATATAATTACGCCCTCTTATTTTATCGAAGGAGGAGTCATACTCATCACAGGAGACAGCCATGTTACCATGAATTAAAAAAACACACCTTCCAATATAACTAATGCTCCTTCAAGACTCAGCACCCGTTCATTGGGCCAAAAGTATCGAACAAGCCTTAACGGAAAGCTGCCACTGTTCGTGCCTAAAGATGTTCGGCCGTCTAGCTCACCAAATTTGAATCATCGAGATCATTGGCTGTGGGGCGAAATTGAGAAGTGGTAACTTCACAACACAATTCAATCCCTGAAGGCGGCCATCAAGCGAGGATTTCGATCCCCCAAGCGGGGCCACACACCGAACGCGTCGCTTCTTCAGGAGACACATCCAGTAAGCCACTGATGAACAGGGCTCGCATATTGAGTGAATTAATTGTTAATACACCAACTAATCAATGCTACGCAGAATATTTTTTGCATATTGTTTCAACCCCAACGTATGTAAGGTCTATTTGTAGTTCTGCTCGTCCTAATTTACCATTCATGTCCTACATGCATATAGGCATAGCTACAAAAGCTAGAGCATTATTAAAAATACATGCCTTGCACAAAACAAGAATGGACTAATTCAGACTATCTCACACAACATTTTAAACAAATGTAATATAATTTAACTTGCTTTCGATCAACAGCACTCGTACAAATACACTATCACATGATTTTGAGGCATTGCTACTCATTGAATGCGACGCAATGCAGATACATATAGCTCACAGCCGTAGATACATAATGCGGATAGCTATATGAACAAAAGAAGCCTTATTGAACTGTCCAAACTCCCATTGCTCAACAATTCGGGCTAAATAGACCAACGCAACAGAGTGCGAACGCTCATGCATGAACTTCGTAATAAACCATTCGAGAGAAGCCTTACGGAATCGAAAGAATATTGCTTTCAACACTACATTACTCTGTCAAGATGGCTCGAACAAACGAAAAAGTTGAAATTGAGCACCGCTAATAAATCGATGCACGACAAGAGAGAGAAGTAATATTTCAAAGCCGCTGTCACAGTAAATCAAGTCAAGAAGTGCAGGATGAGCCGCAACAGGATCAAACTGACAGAATGCTGAGAGACCTGATTTACTGACCAAATCGCGGTGTGACATTAGATTATTTAAATTACAGTACTATCAGGGCGTATGAATGATCATCAACGTCATCTTGACGCATTTTAGTTCGAGGAAATGAAGGAAACGAATAATTTATTCAAAAAAGAAGGTCGCAAAATTCGTTATCACAATCGAAAACGATAATAACTATGCGCCTTTTTCAAAAGACTTGACTGGAAAAAGTGAGCTCAAATGGTAGTGTACGCATTAATTTGCTTCAAGTTCTTAAACCAAAAACTCATCTCTAAAATGCTGTTTTTTAATGCGACCACCTGGGCTGCGAGACCTCGCGAACGTGCATGCAGGCGCTCGATAAAGCGATCGAAGTGCAGTGCGCACAAGTGTGCAGAGTCGCTGGAATCGATTTTGCCAAGCGGAATAAACCGAGTATTGCAAACTCAACATACTGCAATGATGCTTCTTCCAAACTCATTCCGTAAAGCGATCACTATTTTAGAAAAAAAACAAGAAATAGAAATTGCGTAACTACATAGAATATACATTCCTTTCAGTCGTATCTGAAAGAACGGAGGTACTGAAGTTTCAGAGGGCATAAAACGACAAACAGAATGTAGACATGTGCGAGGGACTACCAATAGTTACACAGGTCGATCGATAAATAATAAAAACAGACGAAGCGTGAAGTCATTTCTAGTTCGTGATGTTCACGCACGGAAATAGAATAAATAAATAATTTATAGAGCTGGCCGAGAACAGAGAACACTGACGGCTTACAATGAATACAATATACCGATCTATAATGCAATAAGCCCGGCAGCCCTGTAATGGAGGGAACAAGCCTTGTACGTCACAAAGCTGGTAATACCAGCAGATCGTCGTGGTGCAAAACCACTCCCAGGAGTACATACTTCTGATCCTTTATCACAATATCTGTGCTATCAATCAAAATAAATTTATAAGTAACCGAAGTAGATCTTCGGTTACTGAGCCAGTTGTAGATCGTCCACCTAGTACACTGAGGAGCAGATAAGCTTCATTTGAAGGTTGACAATTAATTGTACAGTAATCGACCCAAATAGAATGCAAGCAGCAAATGATTGGAATCTACACAATACCAGTAAACGTGAAAAAACGATGACAATAAATCAATTTATGCTATATCCATTTTTTATATTACATTTTGAAAATCAGGGAATTAGTATTAAATTTAGAAATATAGAAGAGCGCGTACACAAGCTTTCTTTAGATATAAAAAAAAGGTTGTTCAATCATTAGGTGTTGAAAACGAGGATCGTTAAAATTGGATTACAGCTCTTCGCGTGCGAACACACAAATCAAATCTCGGACAACACCGGTCAACGACAGAACATTTCCGCGTCAATAGAAAGGTATTAATCGTGGCATTTTGACGTAATCATACAGAGCGATAACCCGGTTCCTACTATTCATTATTCACACAATCAAAAATATAACCGGAAGTCGAGCAAATAATTGCAAAGATACCTGACAAAACGCGGAACCACGAAATGACGTAAAGCTGAATTGGAGTAAGCGAGGACTACCATCGACATCATAGCCTAAGACCGACATAACAATAGCAAGATGGGAAGATCAAAGAACTTGTATGGGCCGTAATTAACACGGCATCAACATCAGCTGTCTCACACTGCAAGCGCATACCAGCTGAAGCTGCGATAACTTGTCGTTCGCACTTCAACTGATGTTTATTCAGTGAAAACTATTTCTTCCGCACAGAATTCGTCAAAAAGAAATGCAGATCTTCGTAAAACAACGTTGCTATTATTTCACATATAATCTCTTCCAATAAAAAATATGTTTAAGGTTAAGTGACTTAACCGACCATTAAAATAAAAGGTTACATTTACTACGTATAATGTTTTGCAACGAAACAAAGAAATATTAACCAACGTGAACTGTGTCATCCGATGTAGGCACAAGCTGGTCCGTCCACCAAGAGAAGTTCGAAACGAAGGGAGACGATCAATAGCACCGGAGAGGCTTAGCAGACTAATTTTAGAACAAAATAAAATAAAACTTAAAGAACGAGTGGAGCTCTGAGAAGTTAATGTTGTTTCAAATGCGGTTAAGAAAATGTAAATTCCGCCGTCTTTCATAGAATGTAAACGAGAATTACAACTAGTAGTAAAATGCGAAAACAAGAAAAACGCAACTCATTCATAGACCACAGAGGATTAGTGGATAAGACTTTGACCTCTGCCAGCAATTATACTATGTATAGTACACATCAAGTCAATGTATGTCATCTCTAATTATTATTTTCACGCGAATAGAAATAAATTGAAAATCATATACACACTGAAACGAAAGAATGCAGAAAGAACACTAAACAGACACTGCTTTTTAACAACATAAACAAAAAACCGTTCGTATTCAAGAATTCACGACAGCAATCTAAGTACTTTAGACGTAAAGCCCAGCTTCTAACAATAGATTTTCACAACCGGTGCAACCGAATCTTTTATTGGTAGCAGTGAGTACATGTGAGAGCCACTACATCAATCGAAAGGGCCTTAGATGAGATATTGCGCATTGATATACTCGGTAAGACGAGGGACCACACCGGTATTTTAGAGGAGTGGTACGGCACTAGGTGAATTAGGGCAAGTATGGCTCACAAGGGATGCACGAGGAGCGATTCGGCCAACAAGGTTACAGGAAAACTGGCAAAAGTCATATGTCATTCACGAATAGAAAGCACGACACTCCATATTTTCAGTGCACATGAGTTACCCAGATGTTTGTAGAACTTACTTCCGAGGCTAACATTTTCGCCATCCAATCGATGATAAATTTATAAAATGATTGATGAACATACTAGGGTGGCCCAAATTATAGGTAATTTTGGATGCTCCGGTAAAAAAGTTGGAATAAGTTCGATAAAACTTCAGAAAAGAACCGACAAAAGTTTTCGTATTCATTTTTACGTTAAATAAATCCATCGGTAGACGTCAATATATGTTCCAAGTAGTACTTGATGATATAGAGTTGAAGAAATTACAACCACGCTATGTGTCACACTGCCGTCGGAACTCGTTAAATTTTTCGACATTTTAATCTACTTCCAAGTTTCTAGTAGACCAACAATGAGAAAATCTATAGCGATTGGGCACCTCAAATCCTATATGATATGCATCAATCATCATCTAACGCAGACCTAACAATAACATTTTACAATAGCAACCTAACAACTACATTATAGAAATATGCAGTAACAAAATCCATCTGTTCCGCGAAGTATGATACATATCTTTCACCCTACCCGAACGTCGCTCAAGGGCCACTTTAGTCATGTAAAGGTTAATCTTCCTTCGGGCAGCGTTCGAGATATTACGTGCTGAATGACACTGCTCTCAGGGCAAGATTCTGTACAGAATATTCCCACGTAGCAGAAAAGCACCATTTATTGATCGTCAGCAATACTTTACCCCTCTCAAGGAACATTGCAGTTACGAGGAACCATGTGGTTGCCTAATGGTCTCGCTTGCGCAACAAATTCCCTTTTCACCACACCAAAGGATGGGTATTGCAGTAACAGGAGCGTATCACACGAGATACCCTAACGCCTTCCGCCATAACAGAAGAAATGTAGCCACTGGCAGAGGCATTAAATGACGGTGGATGTTTTGCGCACGAAGTCTAGCACTCGAATTCTAAAAATAATTTCGCAGTTTCTAAGGTACATTCAGAGAAGAGGAAAAAATTAATTCTGCTCTTGCACGTTAGCAAAAGTGATGCACTTGCAATTATTCTGCAATGCACTTCAGTAACGGCAATGAGTTGTGAAAATGATAGACTCATGGTGACCTTTATTGTGGCGATCCTAAAACGAGAACTTGCTGGTTAGCGTTCAACTACTACATTATTACATCACAACTACCATGAAAATGGCATCACATAAAACTGAAACGAATTATCTAAACTTTCTCCCGATATCATTCCAAAGTTTCTGAAAGACATTGTTTTTTGACCCAAGCTATAAAATAAAAAAGTTTCAAGTTAAAACTCATTCACTTCAACAGCTGTCTCAGCAATTAATTGTTCACTCAATCTAGAACCAACGATTCCAGCACTTGGTATTAGTACGGCCACGACGGCATGATTCACCAGCGCCATTCTTTAGATCGATCGCTGGGACGATAATCTGAAGCTAAAAATACACATGACTAACACTAAGTTATACCCTGTGTATTGCACAAAATATAATGAAACCAGAGCGCATATAATCAATGAAAGGCTAACTCGTCTGACAAAAGTTATTATATAAACTCATGGGAAGATTTTCGCAAGTTAAAAATTCCGTTTTAAGAAGCAAAACTCACTCAACTGAGATAAGTTTCAAAGGCCCATGAGAAATTTAGGTACTTGGTAAAAACCACGGTTCCACGGCGCTACAGGCGTTCGAGAAACGGAACAATTTTAAACAAACAGTAGTGGGAGAAAATTATGGTCACATATTTCATAAATATACAGTAAGTCGAGCAATTTCATGACAAGGTCAGAGATCACGTGTGGTCCAGTTCAATTGTTTGCTAGCTCTTGAGCGCTATAACGTAGCAGAAATCGAATTGGTCGATTGTTTTCGCTAGTTACAGAGATAGAAAAAATAAGCATTTCTAGGCCCTTCTACTGAATTGTTGCTCAACTCAATCATGGTGGCGCAAAGCATCGATGAGGGCTTTTAAGACATGGTCATCGCCTGACGAAAATCGTTGCTTTGATACAACAGAAGGTCACAAACTATGAGTCACGGTGAAGGTTGCGAATACAAGGTCGTTCGTACTTCACCAGGCACAGCAAGGCTGAGTCATCATTGGTAGAGAACAAATGAGTCAAAGAAGGCACCTTAGTAACTAGGTAGCGGTGATTCACGCACGACATCGATCGTAACAGCGTGAGAACAAAATTGTTCGGTGAAAAATATAGTAGCTACGTTGACCTACGTCATTGCATTGAAAACAAACCAACACATGCTTTCAAGAATAATACCTAAACATGTGATACAGGACGCACCCGAATAAAAAATATATCTAAACAAAAATGAGAACACCGAAGCAGTCGAAGCTTCTTCTGGATGCTAGTTTGGTTTTACTGGACACTTTTTTGCTCAACCGAAATCCGCCAGGGGACAAATCTGAATTAAGACACACGTAAAAATTTGATCAGATATGCGACTGAAGAACATCAAATCCGTACTATAAGGTGAAGAACACTATAATTACTGGACACGAGAGGAATATCCTTGGCGTAGAATGTAGCTACAAGAAATATTTACATTATTCAAGACAAATAAAGGTTCAATTTTTTGGTCCGAAATGAGACCTGTATACAGTTCAACTATCGCATCAGCTTCACTCGCAAGATGACCAACACGACACTCGGTGCAACGCTATTTCAGCAGCTACACAGAAGAACAAATGGAACAAGGTAAACAACTTCTCGAGAGGCAGCATACCTCGAAAACCCTAGACGACGTGTAAGTAAAAAAGGTAAGAAGGTACAGAAAAGAGGGAATAGAGAACACAAAGCCCAGTAAAGGAGCCCACGACAGACCCAATACTACCAACTCCGCAGGAGATGCTCGAGATGCCGCTGAGGAATTCTCAAGTTTTCTGCTCAACTGACGGAAAAGACAATGTTGGGGTAGACCCTCGGGTGGGCTCAAC
Source organism: Orchestia grillus (assembly GCA_014899125.1). Classification (NCBI taxonomy): domain Eukaryota; kingdom Metazoa; phylum Arthropoda; class Malacostraca; order Amphipoda; family Talitridae; genus Orchestia; species Orchestia grillus. Next base: position 22,834 of record VOMN01102216.1, read on the forward strand.
ATCAAACACATTACAAGAGACATAATGAATGCCCCAAGATACGTTAGATGATAATCCCACTCAGCTCACTTCCATCCCCCCAAGGGCATTGTGGGAAAGCACCGATAACCGAAATTAATTTTGAAAAAAGTAATTCACGGAAGATGCTTTGGAACCTTCAATGATTAATTTCATGGGTCAAATTCATCAGTTGCTTCGAAGGAGGCCTTCCCTTTCAGCCCCTACATAGCGCAGGCTGAGCCGATGACGCTAATGGAGGTGGGCATCAGCAGATACTGAAACACGGAGACTCAATCCCGTAGATTGCGCGAGAGACTCGAACGCCAAAAAAATGTCAGGAAAGTGAGAGTAATGGAGAGTGTGTCCTGAATTATTCAGAGACGCACGAGCTCGCGGATTTGTGGGGGATCAAAAGCTCAATGAGAAAGAAACTTAAAAAATATTAATTTTTTATCGTATAAAATCCTGCAACGATTATGTAGTATCGTATGACTACCCAACGATAGGAAGACTTCAATTCGTATCAATGCCAGACCTGTTTGTTTGGAAAACCAGCAGCAGTATAGAGTCAAGTACAATAAATCATTCGTTACACGTAGAGCAGTGAGAATAACTTCAGCGAAGAAAATGCAATTATTAATTCATTATCCGAAATAATAAAGAACCATGAATACATTTTCAGATACGACGCATTACGAGCAATCCGCAAAGAACTTTATTAAACGAGGAAATGAAAGTTTTTTAGTGACATTGAGCCTGCACACAGGAAGAAGCGTCAGAGTTCCCGCTACAAGAGACTTTGGTCAAACTCTCACCTTCAATTCGATAGTCCAAAGCATCGCACACTTGAAACATATTGGTCAACTGTCTGCTGAACTAAGCCTAAATTTCAAGACATTTTTACATAAGATTTCGAAAATCAATCTGGTAAGTAGAGTGGAAAATATCATTTTTAACCTATAAATCTAAAATTTTATTTAAACATGTCTCGGTACAGAATACGGTATAAACAGTACAATTTACAGATTATACAGAGCAAATTCATTCATTATCGTGACCAATCGAATTCTTTCTACGTTTTGAATATTATTCTCCTCGTACCTATGAAAAAGATGGGTCTATCATCAGAATAAAGATCCAAGTCAATAGAGCATTTAGAAAAGGCGCCACGAATGTTCAAGTGCTCCAGTGTCAGAACCAAACATCTGAACACTTCTGAAGTGAATGTAGAGCCCAATAGGGCACAAAAAAACATCTCGCGATTGACCATGAATTTTCGTCCTTTACTATAATTTTCATGTAGAATCAACAGCCGGCGGACACAGCCGCAAATTCAACGAGAAAGTCAAACTTGGAGAGTGACTCCAAGTTCCTTTATCCTTGCGGCCAATTTGCTTACTACGAATTCATTCTTTTAAATTCAGAACATCACTAAGCTATTGCACCAATTAAACGAAAAAAAATTCAAGGAAAATTTCAAAAAAATCTTCAACGTTAAAACATGCAAGGATGCAGAGCCTCCTGAGCATTGTTAGCCGCACGCGTTGCCCGACGGTAAGTCAAGGTACTTTGTTTCAAGAACTTGAGCGCACAAGTGGAAATGAGCTCAAGCATAGATACAATTCTACCACTTTAAATTTGGCCGAATAATTGAGTACGAAACACTCGAAGAACCATATCCTAATGTGTCGATAAGAGTTGAATGCGAAAGCCAACTGAACAAGTTGGCCGCGATTTCTCCATACTGGTAAAAGTTCATGTCGACAAATATCTCCGTTGTGAAGGTAAAAATCAAGGATTTTGTTTTCAAAAATTTGGTTATCCTATTCATTTTCCTTCCAATCTAAACTAGCTTAATCGAGTAATAAACACAAATTTCATGAACAATTAAAAGTTTGTATTCATATGTGTTAGCCCTTTGGTTACGCACGTTAGGTTAGATAATCGCGTGTACCAATATGGCGCACATCGCGGCCAACGTGTTAAGGGAATATATTACAAAATTAAATTACAATTTGTAACCCATGAAGGTATTGCCAGGAACGAATAAATCTCTTCACTGAAGTACCCACATGAAAGAAAAAACCTTTTTTGAGAATCCAGAAGATATTTTCATTCACATTTAACGAGGTTGCAATCATATATTCGCTCTCACGTTACCTAAGGTAAGACGAGCACAGCGAAGTTAAGCAATTTTCTCCTTGGCTTTGCGAGGGTTTGAATAGGCGGCCAGGGATGGGCTTTAAGCTTCTTCAAAGAACAACTTCATAAAGGGGTGATTAAAAGGCCTTGCCTCGGTGGCGGCTAAACTCTGAGTTCATTTGAGCTAAGGAATAAATTCGTACTTGCAAAAATACAAGACTACGTCATTAGAAGCTATGCATTAAGTGAGTAACATTCTACAGGAAAAACTGTTAAATCACTATAAAAATATTAACAAAAGACGTCGAAAAATTCACGAGAGTAATGATTTGGTTTGACAAATTTTTGGTCCGATAAAACCCGCAAAAATAAAGCAATAAAAACACACCGAGTCAACACGCTATTTGGAATCAGTTACGGAATAAGTCCAAAGAAAACGAACAATAAAGAAACGACACCTGTGAACAGAAGAATCGCAGAGGGAACCCGTCACAGAACCAGTACAACAACAAAAACAATTTAGAAACTCCACATAGAAACGAGAGAAACGCACAGTTTTAGAAGCCTTTACAGAATAAGTGCGACAAAAAGACGGTAAAATGGGGTTGTACGCAGGAGACCCCGAAACACCAAGGAGTCACGACCTCTAGGGACATCATTGGGAGCTTAACACTGTGGTGCGCGCCTCTTCCACCGCCAGTTATTGCATTAGAGTGCACATAAACCACGGGTCATCAGAACATCGAGTGCAGCTGTAATCTCTGCCAGCACTTAGGATAATGCACCTAAGTTTAGACGGTGAGCTCTATGTAGACAGCCTAAGCTTCTTGTTCAACAGGAAGCCTCTGAAACATTGACGTTGGCTAAGAACACCATTTGCATTCAATTTTCAGCGTCGGAGAAACTCGTATACGAACACAAAAACTTTTATGAGCACCCAGTGAGGCCTAGTAGTCTTTTTGCAAAATATAATAAGAACACAAAACCTCTGATGCAGCGGATATAAACAAACGAGTTACCTTTAAACTTTACCAGATGTTCTACTGCTGTTTGCAACAGAAAGAATTAAAATTACTCAAATCCCCAAAAAAATAACACAAGTTTCTCGCAGCAGCTTCGAAGCTTACCCGTTAAAACTTAAGAGTAGCATCGCTGAAATATTAGCTTCCTCATTTTTTTAGGAGAGAAAATTAAGGATTACAGCGAAGTTCGTGACTCCAGAGAACGAAATTGCGACAAAATTTCATTTAGTCTAGTTCTTAATCTAAGGTGAAATACAACACCTCTCTTTCAAAGCGATATTTCTCATCAGCAATCATTGTGATTGTTAACTTAATCGTAAATATCAATATTTACCAGTCCGTAACGTTGGGCTTTGCATAACATGGTAGGGGTCGCTGCTCACTTCCTCTCGGCAGCAACAAACCCAAACTGCGGACGTCGTAGCAGCAGAACGAAGGTTGTCTCGTATTACGCTCGCGGTAAAATGCTGATGCCAGGATAATCGTTAGCAGCTGCAGTCGTTAGCACATCGTGCCAGAGGTTGTACAGGGCACAAGGGCCAAGGGTAGTGAAAGTTCTTTCTTCAGAATGAACTCTTCTAATTGAAGGGGAAATGTCAGGGTATCCAACAGCATGCGCGTTCCTGAAAACACTTCCAGTTTCAAAGACTTAGCCGCGAGTGCTGGATCAGACACCTGAGAATTAGACAAATTAAGCCCGTCGTCGCCATGATGACTTCTGAACAATGAAAAACTGCATTGCTGATTCGTTGAAGCTTGGTAAGTAGAGCCATGTGATGCGTTTACATTGGCTTAATTCATACATATATGTACATCCATCTATCTACCTATCTAGTCTAGTATAATCTAAAACTCTGGTCGTCTTTTTTGTTTCCTTGTTTGACGTCGTGCACAAAAGAGAAAATATACACTTATGTCATGTAAAAGAAAATAATCTAAGTCGGGCAAATTAGTTAAGTGGATACGGGAATGAAAAAGAGGGCAGAATCGTTTGTTTGTCGGCTCTGAGATATTCTAAATTTATACTCTTCGTTTAATCCTGTATTGTGGACATCGACTTCCAACTGCATAGGATATATTCCTGGATACGGTTTGACTTTGGTAAATTTTATTTGACCCAACGGG
>VOMN01102221.1:0-35956 GCA_014899125.1 Orchestia grillus
TAATCGAGCTATAAGCTCCGTCTAAAATGCTCTCACAATTTTTGAGTGTTATTTGTCCATTAGTTGACAGCTATTTTTAACTTTTTTATCATTTTTTTCTTCTTCCTTCTACACATGCTGTTTCTAAGAGCAAAGGATTTTGAGTTGGAATACTTAAGCATAGATTCCTCATTCTCCGAAGTCCATACTAAAAGGTTTCTATTCTTTCGGTGCGAAATGGTCTGAGTTCTTGAAATGCTTTTATACTTACTACTACCACTTAGCTTTCTGCTGGATATTTTAGGCATGAATTGAAAATTGAATTCAAGGAAAAAAGTTTATCCCGTCCTGAGGAGCCGTGCTGGAGCCTCGTAAGGAGACTTCAACGCAGCGTGAGTAGCGATCTCGCCAGCCTGGCGCGCGTCCGCCCTCTTTGGAGGTTTCTTCTGACTTGGTAGCTAAATATCTTCAGTATGACATGCATTTGAACTGACCTCGAATTTGCCTGTATCATTGTACCTTTTACAATTATTCATCGATAGTTGGAAAACTAAATCATGTAACCTGCAAAAATTTCGACGGCTTTGCGTTTCATATGAAGATTTCCGTAGTTTTTCTTTTTAATGTAAATGATTTTTCCGTACTTCATGGACCGAATTCCCATCCTTGTTGTCGCTTATTCACTTCATAATTAATACCTGACTCGCTCGGCTTAACCATATCTTTGAGAAAAAATTTCCATAACATCTGTAATCTCATTTTTTTGTCACGTCATACGATTCATTAAGTTTGGCGCCTGTTGTGAACGACGCTCTTCCGCATGCATGAAGTCATTTTTCGTCTCAGTGCGACCAACTTTGCAGAAGTTTCGCTCTTTCAGGAGGCTATAAACAAGTGTGTCTCCGCGTCGTGTTTATTTGCACAATATCCTAATATCGGTTGGCCGAGGGTGTTGCTGGGACCGCTGAAGCCCATTCTGGCAAAAACATCTTCGCTTTTGGTGACTGACCCTCGCGCATAGCGTCTGTGGGCCGTAATCGCTAGGAATATTTATTGATCTTCCTCATTGTAAGCCGAAACGTGGGTAATTTTGCGCTTTTCGTGACATTTGTGTATAATCATTTCGCATTTGTATTCCTTTAAGTATATATTTTCCTCGATTGTTAATCCTTGGAGATATAAAATTTTACATGAATTATTCCAAGTACACTCATAGATTTGAAACCTGAACGGTTCACTAATTACCACTGAATTCTATTCGGCAACCATCAAAGACTTTCATTTCAATTCGACCTGTATCGTTTTGATCGCGAAATCATTTTTCTTTACGCAAGTATGTGTGTATGAAAAACGCCTGCAAACTCTCAATTTTTTCTACCCGTGAATGTCTCATTTTTAGCTTCTTCTTACCACCTTCAATCCTATATTAGGCGCTCAAGCATCCCGGAGGGAATGTACGAGCAAAAATAAAGTGCATTTCAAGAGTTCTCTGCCATGTATGGAGCGTTGCACAACTACCTTCATGTTTGGTGCATTTGCGGTGTACACAACCTTAGTTACGCTAGAGAAATATCAAAGGAATTTCGCTGCCGTATCGGATCGGTTACGGACCCAGACGCTCTTTTATTCGGCTTCAGTTCGCTCCTTTTGCCAAAATGTCTATATTGATACTGGTCGTAACTCACGCTTTCAATCGCTTTCCCTTAAAATCTAAAATCAAGGCGTAAAAAATATCTTCCCTCAACTGACTGCGCTTATTGATATAAATTGCCTCTAAAAAATGCCGTGAATGGAGGTGTTCCCAGGAGAACCATCACTCTTCTCAATATACCGCCAAATTCCAGCGCTCTACGTCCGCCAAATTGTTGATGGATGCCATTTATCTTTGCCTCTTTACCGGGCTCGTCACTTGACTGCGGATGAACATAAAAATCTCACGCTATTCTTTTCTTTTTACGTTAACAAGTTTGGCTCTGAAATCAGATCGATGGCAATCGGGAATGGGTAGACGAATTATTACTGAAGGTTTATTTCAAAACTTTCTGCTACGTATTCCGCTTTGTTGATTTTTTCAGATGCTCTGATAGCGCTTCTTTTTTATATCATTTTTTATTGTGTCCCTCGAGAATTTTGATGAATATTAAATTTCAAGGATAATCTTAAGTTTCGAAATCAAATTTCGTCGTTTCCTTCACCTACGTCATTTAATTTTACTGTTCCCTTAGTTTGCATTCACTAGTCGTAGTGTATACATTTTTCACTGCGAACACCAAAATTTGATCATTCAATTACTCAAATGGCTACCTGTGCTGAATTTTCCTACGACTAACGTTTTCCGGAGTGCTCTCCGTCCATAAATCATGGCTGGGGTAGTGAGGCAGGAGCTGACTCTGAAAAAGTGGCAGCTTTCAACAGAGGCAAAACACAGCTTTTGTGCTGCCACAAAGCGATCACTATTAACATGCCACTCATACGTAAACACTCCTAACAGTCTAGGTGGAAGGTAGAAATTTTCGCAGAATACTTACAAATTATTCAGCACCCTTCGCTGGGATCACTTTAAATTACCGCAACGAAGGGATCCATTTCCTCCCACTATTTTATTAGTGGCGCTTCTTTTCACGAAGGCAATTGCGACGTCGACCGGGAATGGCTTCTTTTAGAGCGGATGCAACTTATGTGATTCGATGAAAGGCCTAGCGAATGTGCTGCGACTTCGCCATTTAATATTTGGTTTGCTTATGAAGTTAACCATTGAAACACCCACCTCATTGAGATGTTCTTTGGAATTGACCAGATGTGTCAGCGAATGAATGGAAATAAATAATGGTTTCCTTAGTTCACGTGCTTGAAAAATAAAATAATACCGTTTGCTGTCTTATGGGCTTTAGGGAACATTGAAAGAAAATGTATGGTTATATACGTCCGCGAAATTGTTGCAAAATTTTTATGAAAAAAAATGTATAAAAAAGTTAATCAGTATACCAAATTGATATCATGTACATCAGTTCTTTTAAATTGAATATTGATAAACTCTTGAAATTGCATATCTGAGGAGCATATTGTAGACGAATCTCTTCAAGTTTGTTTCACATTTTTTTCCGTTACTCTTAGTGATTTTCCTCGCCCCTCAATCTAACGTTGCATCGATGAGTGAAACGTATTTTTTACACGGAATTTAGCTTTTACTTAGTAATTTTTTTTATCGGAAGCATGTAACAATTTATCCCAAGGTCTTTGTGTGACGAATGATCTCCAGGCAGACGGGTGCCCCAGCCCTAAAATGTTAGCAAAATGAGAGCGCAGCTTAGCGGAAAGAGGTGCTTTTGTCCAGTCAACCCTTGACCATCACGGTCCGTCAAAAAGTAATTGAATTTGGTTCAAAATTCTCATCTTCTCCCTTTTACCCAGATGGGCTTGGCCGCTGGGGACATCTTGACCGTCGCGAATTGGCTTACTAGCCAGATTCCATTTTTGGGATCGGTTTCTGCCCCTAACGTCTTCGCTATCGCTTCCAACCTAAGGCTTAGTGAACCAAAAAAATTTTTGGATTAAGGCCATTGTTTTCCAGCTGGTACTCACTGAATCTTTTTGAAATATTCTGCTGGTTGAGACTGCTATCAAATTACATTAGTAAATGAAAAAATATAAATGGCACGCTGTCTCTCCTTAATGTAGATTGTTCATACTTACTCTAGAGTTGAAGATATACTTCGAAATACCGGAAAAACATTCCCGTCCACGGAAAGATGATTTAATACCGACTACTAGGGGCTTAGATGCCGCTTAAATACTATTTTCATAAATTTGCTTCATATAGTTGATTGTCACCAGATTTGTTCTATCGGAGCTGAGCATCAAAATACTCTTAGATTTAATGTACAGTTGTGTACGACCTGTTCAGCTTTGGTTCGTCGGTCGTAAGGAATTTCTAGACGATGTTTGGCATGTGTCTCGCAGTCGAACATTGGTGCATTGATTGAAATTTTGGTCTGTAAACAAAGGAACTCAAAAGTTTTCGATAAATTTTCCAACTACTTTCCTGAAACGCTATCTAACAATAAAATCTTTCTGTATTACATCAAATTACGTAAACGACCGAGAATAATTTGTGTTTTTAGATCTAGGCAAACTGCCTCCTTTGATAAGATCTCGACTTCGATTAGATCTATGGGAGGGCAGTAACGCGAATCAAGTCGACGGTTGGCTTTGGTGGACCAAAAGCAGGGTACAACTTATATTCGTAAACGAAACTCGTCTATTTTAGTTGTTTTAGTGATAACTTTCTAGTAATTAAATCCAACGAGGTGTATTCGTTCGGTGAAATTCTTCTTAAGATGTTCAACATGAATACATCTGCTACACTAATGCTTCTTTAAATCAAGTCCTAAGGTTGTAGTTGTCTTCAGGGTTTGTTGACCAAGCATCAACCTTTTTACAAGATTATTTCAGATAAAAACATGTTTATGAAGACTCATGTCCGTCGTGCTTTTGTTTGCATTGCCTTGATGCGCCGTCCGTAACTGATAATTCTTCTCTCTAAAGTGCATGCGAGTAAAGACTGAGTGCTTTCTCACAGAAATTCTGCACCTTGTATTAATTGTAAAAAGAAATTTATGCTTGTGAGTAGGACACGGGATTGGTGCGTTCACTTTATCATCTTGCTGATGGTAGTTTGCATAGACTCAATCTAATGTCCTTTATTTACCATGGTACTTTCGAATCCGTGCGACTACCTTTAATTTTTCTGTTTCGGTGTAATTCAAATTGAATAATTTAATGCTCAATTTTATTGTATTATTTCGTGGAAGATGACGTTCGTTCATTTCATCAGATGACGATGCATTTTTTAATTCTACCAAATGAGGTATCTGCAAATTTAATTGAAACTGAATGAATTTTCTTGCTATGAATATTTGTTGGTAACCCTTCAGCTTATGCTTTAAATGAAGCAGCTGCTAGCAAGCACGAGTTGAGACGAGACCAGCGAAGTGTTACTTGTGTTGTGGCAGCGAGATGAAAATGCAGCAGCCAGCGTTTGCAGGGCACACACACACCCGACCTTCCTTTGTAGTCCCTTTTTAACCCTTACAGCACCAGGGCCTTACGGCGCTCGCTCGTCATGCTTGTTAAAACCTCCAACAATAAACATAATAGAAGAACATTATACCATAGAGATGGTCATGCAGGAAACATTCGCGTTCACTTTATCGTTGGTGAAGATATAATGGAGCTGCTGCCGTGAGCCAGCTGCTAAAATATAGCTTTGAAAGCAGCACATCACGGTCAGCCGAAGCTTCGACTTAGGAGAAAAGAGGAGCGCACTCACCGACCGCACTACCCAACACTGTGCACCTTAATTTGCGGAGGTTTTCGATGACCTCAGGAGTTCAAATTTAATATCACTTGGATACCTACTTCCTGTTCGTCGAATGTTGAACTCGTGCTGTTTTAATGCCATCAAACTTGAGTTGGTTATCATGAAAGGTTATCGGTGTCAGCATTCACTGCCTCTCCTCTCATTATGAGAGATTATACTCCGTGTGCGCCCTTCGCTTAGATGGAAACGGAAAGTTTTGGGAATAGAAAGCAAAATAGTAATCTCTTCCATTTCCACGGAGCGATCTTTATGTATGTGTTCAGTCCATTAACCAGAAATCTTCCCTTGCCATTTCACAAGTCTCGCTTCATCTTTCTTTTGGTGATCCCTGCACGTAAGCCGTCGCTGTGCAGCTCTGGTTCTAACCTTTTCTCTATCTTCCAGGCTTGTCTGAAGCAAATCCTTGTGTGTTTATTTTCCACTTCGATGGTCCTCAATGTAACCCTTCCATGGCTGCTGTAACGATGGTTCAACGCCTGAGGCTGCCTTGCCTTAAGCATGAATATAATTCTTTATTTTTCAAAGTAAAAGTAGCCTCGAATTTTGCCCATAATTTTGAATTTTAAGAATTGTTTTTCTGTTGATCAGAAACATACGCTATTAGATGGACAATTTATGAATAAAGAAATAAACACGTCTAACCAGGCTACATTTAGGCTCATGAACACTGGTATACGATGACCATCATAAGCCTTCTCTTTACAAGCTCAGAGGAGTTGAAGAAACTTCTCTCTTGGTCGCTACATTTGAAGTACAGCTCGAGTCAGCTCAAATTTCACTCACGAGTAAAAAGAAAAATTTGCAGGTGTGGAGTGTGCCGGCGGAGCTTCTGTTTGAAGGGGTATTGCCAAAACCATCAAGTCTATTATCTAGCTAAGAGCTGACCGATCTCAATGGGACGGCTAGCTTGTAAAGACTCCTCAGAACTGGTTCTCCTCTTTTATCGATAATGCTCTCATGTGTTCCAGCTCCTCGAACAATTACCCAACTCGACTAGACGTCCAAATTCACAATGATGGTGCACTTTTGGAGCACTCGCAAAGCGCTGAATACTTTTCTCTAAATTCATTAGGTTACGTCTGAACTTCTATTTCAAGAAATGTGCTCAGTGTTTCAAGTCCTGGAATGGTCTCAAAATTTGTTTTAAAAATTTGTGAAAATTTTATGTTCTAGATATAGTAAGATACCTGAAAATTTTTAGTTGCTTAGAAATTCATAAATATTTTCCTACTCTTAGATTGTAAAACCAGGCTCTTGGAGTAATGAAATTCTTGAAGTGAGAATTCTGTGTCGGACAATAAGCTATCAATCACTGAACACTTTTGTCATTACTTTCTATCATTCTTATACATAATCTTGAGTGTTCTCGTCAAAGTTAAAATTGATGATTGACTTATTTATTTCTTCAACGTTTCAAAATGGAACTAAATTCTAAGATACACCTCAGAATTTGATTTGGAGGAGCATAACTGTAGCGTATGTATTCCTACGCCACACCCGTGTTCAAAGTCGAGTGTCCGAACAAGAACCGACATTTTAATTCAATTGATGCAAGTACCAGATTCAAACGCCGCGGACCCTCCCAAGGGAGTATCATTGAGCAATGTTGGGCAATTCTCAGCTTTCCCCGGCAGCCCCTCCCGTGTACGCAACTTAGGGCGCTTCATTCGGGCGTCCGTGCTACTCGTAATCGAGCCATAACACATTCTATTGCTCTTGGCCTCTCCTTGGCGATTTCATATTAGTTTTGAGTCTGTTGTTCATGCTGGGACGATGAGTCGAGAGCTATAGACGAGAACGTAGGCCTATCTTGATGGAATCAAAGGGGCAGCGAACATTAGCTGTGTTTAAGGCTCCTGGAACAACCCTGTGTGCGATGATTTATCCCTCAAATAGCTGCTCAAGCGTTGAATTATGTACTGCGCGCACGTACCGGCAGTCTATCATCGCATTCGAATAGTTTTCTGCCATCATTTATTCGCCTCGTATTGATTCCTACGCTCGCTTCAACTTTTTCACACCTGATTTCATGCTCGAAATTTTTTCAGTGTTGGATGATTATCTAAGGGGTTTATCAAGAACACTTTTTTAATAATTGGTCCTCGAAGGAATCCTCGTTTCAGATCGCTCTTTTCAATCATTGCCGCATTGATCGGTGACAAAGACCACAATGGTCATCTTATCTGTAGTGTGGGAAACGCATGGAAAGTGCTGGCGTCAGAGACGGCCTTAGGCCTAGCTTCCCTAGCTTCAAAAGGTATGAATCCTTTTAGGTGTGTTGCGGCATCGCTTAACTCTTCTATCTAGGCTCTACCTTGAATTTTCAGAGTTGTGTTCCATTTACCTTGTTCCCAATTATACAAAAAAGGTGCGTCTGTGCATTTTTAAATTTTGTTTGAAAAGCTATCTGCATTTCAAACGAACTCATTTCTATGTTGGCATGCTTCGATTAATTTTTTGACTTCACATTCCGCTTCTTGGTCCTAGATGTAGTGGCGGTGGTCGACAGAATCTTACCCGCGCGCAAACGCACTGCGACTAACAGGGTCGTCGTACACGAGTCGTGAGTTTTTTCAGTTTACTTATCCATGCCAACAACGCAGCTCAAGCACGCTTTTGTTTTCGACGAACATTGCTGCCCAAAGACACTGGAACGACAAAAGTGATGTTATGACGTTTCTAGCTTTACCCCACGACACCGCCTTTTGATCGATCTGACCAATGGTACTGCAGATTATACGTTTCCGCGCCCGTGATTGCGGCATGATGAGAGGCATCACTGCGGCTGAACATGGCTCATGACTAGTCGTTTCAGTTATGTTCAGGGTAAGCGCTGTACAAATTAGGCATCCATTTTGTGGCTGCTGGCCTCGATAAGATATGAAGATCGGAAAGTGTGTCTCTCCCATACATACTTCTGGAGCACACGTTCGCAGATAGTCTGAAGCTCCGCAAATGTATTCAAGTCTTCAGGAGTGATGCAATTTCAAACGAGTCGGTATAGTCCTATAAAATGAAATTAAAAAATTGATTTACTCAGCTTGTTTATAAAAGACGTGAATGTATCGTGCTATGCAGAGTACCAAAGTTTGAAGTGTCTGACTCCAAGCAGCGCGCCACAAGCCGCGATTCCATTTGACCTCCGAAATTTGAAGTACGATTTTCAATTGACTCGAACGACTTTTATGCGCCGGCTGCTTTATCGAACGATTATTAAAACATGTTACGTTAATCGAGAACGTGTACCGTGATCATACGTAGCCATTCAGAGGACGGAGTGCCGTATTTCGACCGATGCGATAGGTCACTCATCATGACATTCCTCGTTTGACTCTTGGCATTACGCGATTTTTTTACCGGGCCGACTTAATGTGTGATATTCCAATGTTTGAGTCACCGATGCGGTTCGAGAGCGAACTAGAAATCGAGTTCATTTCAAAAGCGACAATAAAGAATGAACTGTACATTGCAGATCGTAGTATTTGTCCGAGTTCTTGGAAGGGTTACTGCAATTACTCGAGTTGTTGGCATTACGGGCACGCATTGTCTGGTCTGAACAGTTAGTACCTCGAGTGCTCCAGGTTGTAACCGATCTGCGTCTGCTTTCTACTCTCTTAAAAAAGCTCGTTTCGAACATATACCTGCTAGCTAATTTCGGGTTTAGTGGTGAATTGACTAACTCCGAAAATATTAATTTTGTTTATCCAAAAATTTAGGCCCACTAACACCCACCTGCAGAAACTCGTTAGATCGGTGTCGAGATTTTTGGCTTACCTTCACTTAACGCGAGGCTGCTCATCTTTGTTGAAACTAGAGCGCGAGTTTAATTTAGGTTTCTACTTTTCTCTCGAGTATTCCCGTGTCATTAATATCTGGGAATTGACGAGCTTTGCATGAAACAAAAAGTTTTATTATTGCCCGAAATTTTAATTGCGCGTATAATAACTAAAAATGGATCCTTTGAGTGGGTTATTTCGAAGTTATTTCGCGGTTCTTTCGGGAACGTAAGTAAGTCATACCTTTACTTTATCTCATAACTCCTTGTCACTTTACTTAAAAATCTTACTCTAATAACATCAAGAAGAGCGCTCTCGCTTAACTTAATTAGTTTCAAAAGCACCTCCCATCACGTCAAGTGTCCAAAACTGAACGGAGCAATAACAGTATTCGTGTGAGTTTGCGGTGATCGTGCGGGCAAACCGGTGTTGTAGTGGAATTTTTACAGTCGCTAAGGCCTCATCATTTTTTCATGGCAATCGGTAGCCGATTTATTGTTTTACGGCCGGCTTCTCATAGGCAGGCACACCGGCTGAGATCAAGTGGTCACAATACTCTAAGCTCAGTCTTCAGAAGGTGCAGAAAAAAATGCTTTTGTCCGCTGTCGTCACAACAGGTTTTCCCGCTCAAGGGAAGTCCATCGAAACTTCGGGTAGAAATATCATTCTCGTATTCTCATCGACTATTCCTTAGCAAGACCGTGTGCTGCTGCACACCTCATCGGCAGGGTTACTGGCTAGTTATGCCCTAACGAGGCTGCTCCTGCCATGCCAACCTCCAAAATACCGCGAGAGGTTTACGGTAGTAAAAATTGCTCCAGTGAAACCTGATTCTTGTCAGTTCATAAGTCCGTTCGCATAGAAATTTCTGTTCCCGATCTTTGCATAGCGAACAAGAAACTCGATCTCGTCGGTCCCCGTACGACGTACTTCGAGATGCCATGCCCTTCCTCCCTCTAAATTTCCCCGAGCCGCGTTTTTTATCAAAATGTCGTGCGGAATTAGATCAGAGCTTTCAGATAAAGCACTTTGCCATTCAATTTTAAAGCAGCTTGGCAATATCTTCGAGTGCAGTCTGCTCTTTGCGACGTGTTCTCCTGGGAATTTGTCTGATTAATTCCTCACGAATCTTTAGATATTTTGCTTGCGTGCGCCTGTTAACTCATTGTATTATTAATTAACTAAGAAAATGAATTTGAGTAAATTTGAATTAAATTTAATAGAATAATATTAAATTAAATAACTAAACAAATTGAATTGAATCACTTTGCTTTGCTATTGTTCGTTTTCTGCCACAGTATCTGCATTGAGACGTTTTTTTCGAATGCTGTTTTCCCCGTTTTACTGTTTGTGTTCCCTATTGTTAACAACTTTCAAAAATGCTTAAAATTTAACTCGCATAGCTCACCCGCACGCTATGCCCCACTGCTCTAAGCCCATTAGTGACTTGTCTTTTCATATCGAGCTTAAAGCGTGAAAGTGACCAAGTCATTACATTGGAACAGGTTACCTGTTGTTCCTCAAGTGTTTCAGCTCCTAACAAACGAAGCGCAGCGCCGTGTCCGGTCTCAGTTTTTTCCCTGTGTCGAGAGCCAGTCTTCCTGACGGCAGCGGCTTCGGTAGCAGTGGCGTTCACGACGCGCATGCGCGGCTGTACGTCGCTACAGAGCCCAGACACACCTGGCGTGCCATCAGCAGCAAAACGTGACTGAGCTTGCGATTTGTGCGGCCCGACTTCCAGTACAACTGATTGAGAGCTCTAGAAAATATGTCGGTTGTTATATGGATAGAGTGGAAACCTGTTTTGAGCTTCTAAGACTAGTATTCCAAAATTCTCTAGAAAAAATGGTGCCAAATTCAGCATTGGAGCGATGTTCCCGTTAGTTGCCAGCCGCATTTATTTTTACAAAGCGCGGGGCAAGCACGCATTGTGTCTCCATGTTTTTTGGTTATAAATTTTCAACTCTACTTGATTACCTTATTTCCAATGATTTATTTACGCAATCTATTCAAAAGGATCGTATTTATTTGTAATGCATAGTTTTATTAACAAAATTTTAAGTCAATGAGCCCGAAAGGTTAGAAACTCTCTACTTCGTTTATTATTGCTGTATTACCATTGTTATTTAACGCTGAGGGAGGAATTTTTTATCGGCAGTTCTTTTTAATGTGGAGAGAAAATATTTCTTGATGGCTTCAATCTGCCTTCCAGTACAGAACATCGAAACTCACAGACAATGGAAAATTGGAAAGACGAGTGAATAAAACAATGTTATGACTCCTCCAAGTTAGCGTGACCTGGAGAAGCCGTGCTGCTCTGCAGGTAGTCCTGGGGTCGTCACCAAAGCTTCAGTCGTCAACCGCAAGCTCAGACCGCGGTCCATTTGTGACGCAATCCCTGGGGGATTAAACCGAGCCTCTGTCTTCTTTGGGTCTATTTTGGAGCGTTTGGAAGTCACGTGACGGGTCTAAAGTATGCTTACATTTCCCTGCGTGGGGCACGTCAGGTCCATGCAGCGCCCAGCGTTATTTCTACCTCTGTGCTTTACAGCCTCGCACTTCACGAAGGGAGGTATGTGCTTGATCACCGTTCTTAGACATTCCGCGACAGGCCCTTGCGAAATGATTACGCAGTCTTTAGAATAGTCAAACAGTTGGCAAACTAAGTTCTCTTTCTTTATTTGTTTTTCCTTGTTTCCTTTTGCTATCTTAGCCCATCTTTCCTGAACGTCCCTGTAAGGTGCAGGGCTGAGCTCTAAGCCTCAGCGCCTGGCTACATCGCACCTCTTCTCATGCTAATGCGCACCAGCTGACAATGAATCGCGTGCTGCTTTCAGACGAAATGTATCAATTTGAGGGTGCGTGCCATAGCATATTTTAAATGCGCTAATTTGAATATCAATGGGAATTTGCAGCTACTATGGTTAACTTCTTGTTTAATTTTGAGCGTCACTTTGTATAAATGCTGAATTTAAATTCGAATACATAACAGACCTAAATGCTATGATTCATAAACCGGCTTATTCACGGCTGGTGCTTCTACAACTGAGATTTTATGCTGCATTTCTGAGATGGGGTGTCACATGAGCTAGGAATGGTGACGCAGGTGCTTGAAATGGTGACGCAGGTGCTTGGAATGGTGACACTGGGGCTAGGAATGGTGACACTGGGACTAGAAATGGTGACACTGGGGCTAGGAATGGTGACACTGGGGCTAGGAATGGTGACGCATGAGCTAGGAATGGTGACCAGTTGCTAGAAAATATGATGCAGGTCCTAGCGACTGGGATGCAGACCGTTCCTGTTCTCACACTCATACTGCAGAGATGAAGCGGGTAACGACAGCGCACTAAATGCACATTTTGATTGTCGCTCCCTTTGCGCTGCGGATGAGCTAGTGGACTGACCTCTTTGTATAATTTCATCAGAAGAATTGTAGGATTTTAGGACTGTTTGATAATTTCATGTGCAGTGTATATTGACACCCTGCATCATTTAAATTCATTTGTGACGTAAATTGTGCTGTTGTGATGGATTTCATGGTTCGTC
Source organism: Orchestia grillus (assembly GCA_014899125.1). Taxonomy (NCBI): domain Eukaryota; kingdom Metazoa; phylum Arthropoda; class Malacostraca; order Amphipoda; family Talitridae; genus Orchestia; species Orchestia grillus. Next base: position 12,685 of record VOMN01102221.1, read on the forward strand.
TATTTCTGTGAAATCAGTAATTCATCTACGTATAACTACCCTAGTTAGAAAAACATTTCTGAGCATACATAACCAAAACTTTCGTTGATCTCTTCCTGCGGCTGTAAAAATGCATCAAAAAAGGAATCGCTCGAAGCCGAAGCTTTTATGGCGGTGTCCAGTTTCGAGTGCACTGTGCCATCGCGGCCTCAGCGTTCTCCCTACCGGTGGCGCAGTGTATTCGTACATATTATTATTTGCACGGGTCGTCCTTTATATTACCTTAACTTTCTCGCAGTATCTACCGCTCTAAATAAAGCTACGCTACTGAAAAACTTATAAAACTCACTATTGAGCCAATTAGCGAGGCTGGCAGCTGTTATGGGAGATGTCTTATCTGCGGCGATGACTGGACCCAGCGGGAGGCCGCACGGCCCAGATTGTTTGATGTTCTCTGGACGGTCCTGGGCCCATTTATCCTGGTCCTATTTATCCTGGTCCTATTTATCCTGGTCCTATCTATGCTGGTCCCGTCCATCCTGGTCCTGTCCATCCTGGTCCTGTCCATCCTGGTCCTGTCCATCCTGGTCCTGTCCATCCTGATCCCGTCTATCCTGATCCCGTCCATCCTGATCCCGTCCATCCTGATCCCGTCCATCCTGATCCCGTCTCTCCGGGCCTTCGTCATTTTAGTCACAGTTATCTGGACCAAGAGTAACGTTGTCTCAGATTGTCCTTGTTTAACGTGGCTTTTATTCCGTAGAAATAATCCCTGAAGTTACTCAACCTCCGGTGCACTGGTAACCCTGTTGCTTTGTTACGTAAACGCTGAAAAACAAATTATAGCATGAATACTCTACTTATTTCTTATGTAAAATCTTGTTGTAGTACCTGCAGCGATGTTCACTACGGTCATGTTTGCTTCATCATGGAGTTAAAGATATAAACTTTGTCAGATATCACACGAGACAACTCGCTGAGTTTCCCGGTGACGCATCTTCTGCCTCATGTATATTCTCATACCTGGTTTGCGAGCACCTCTGTTGAATTATGCACTTTGCTGTTCTGACTGCGTGATATTTCCAAAGTTGCTTTGGGTTACTCTCGCCGGCAATTTTCTGTCTGCCAGTGATGGAACATCGCCTAATCCTAGTATATTTCCCCTGGAAAAATTGTTCACTTGCGTGAGACCGAAAATTTTCTGCGCCATTGCCCAAGGCAACGAACTTGCTCTGCTGGTGGATGTTGTAGCAGATCCAGACAATTATGGTCCAGAGCGTCCAAGGTGATGCCTATTATCCTTTAGTGCATTCCTCAACTCCGAAAACCGGGATATCCTTAGGGTAGTGCCTGCCAGTTGCGTCCAAATGAAAAAATATCTTGCAGCATGGATAATATATACCTCCTTTTTGGATCATTTCTATCAGTCTTTGCACATTTTAGAGGCTCATTGTATGTAGCAAAGATAAGTAGAGCATTAGCAAGTGTCTAGCTGTAAATTGAACACGAGTCTAAGTCCTTAGAAGGACTTTGTTAGAGCAAGACAGCAGGAGTAATCTTAGGTGAATGCTGCCTAGCTGGACTACTGCCTAACCCACACGGACTCGTTAGTCGGCCTCCACCCGACTGCTCTCCTTCGCATCACATGGTGTGTACCGTGCACGACTGGGACGCGTCCGTCTATACTTTACCCTTCCTTCTGATGAGGTAGATAAGCGCGGTGTCGCTCCTGGACCACAAACTGCTGACGCTGAGCGCCTCATGTTTACATCGGGCGACCGCAACCATTGGGAGCAAAACAATATTACGGATGAATCTTTGGGTTTGTTTACTTTTCGGCTTTTGGAATAGGATTTTAATTTGAAAGAGTCTAGGTAAACCAGGCTCCTTTGTGATAAAAAAATTATATAAGCCTGACTGGTTTTCTAACGTACAGAAGTAATGCACGTGCTGATGGAAAAAACTGACATTTCCTGAACTTGACTAAAAATATTTAAGTTCTATTAGCAGCTCAATTAAAGAAGCTCACACTTGATTTATTGCCGACTCGTTTACACAAAAAAAATATTTAGAACAAATGGCAGAGCAGCAAGTACTTCTGCCAGCCTCTCATTGCGCACTTCATCATTGGAACTAATACTAGAATTTTGCTGCTTACGCTATTGAAGTACACCATTAACCGGGGCTATCGCCAGCGATGCATACTTTTTTGTTACTGCTCCATAGTGCCTCCTTAGTAAACTATTATTAGTCTTGGAAATGAATAAAAATTCATTTTGAGATTTCTGGAATTAGGTATCGTGAAAATCAGTGAACGCACAGCCGCAGTGTTTACTACTGGGGTAGCATGTGATAACATTCAATATATCAATTCACAATCAATTCACCGATTCACACAGTTCAATTTAATGTGATGATTACTGGTTTTCTAATATTCTAATATAATGCAGGGGTGTCCTTTGCATTATGTGGGACATCGAATGAGAAATTTTTGGAGGATTTTCAAGAAATGACTCGTTATTGCTCGTAGAATATTTGATGCAGCTCTCTGGAGCTCATCATTCGAGTTTTAATTTGGCGTCCGTTTGTATTCACTTCATTTTATTGTAAAATTTGTACTTTAGCACAATCCTATGAGCGGTTATTAAACGCAGGAATTCTAAACGAACTGCTGAAGTTGTCGTTCGATATTCACTTTGCCTGAGAGAAGCTCTTAATAAAAGAATATCCGTAAACTTCGGTAGTTCTTATTTGCAATCGAATTTTTTTTTGTATATTTAGTACGAATGAGTCTGTGTTGAGTACGGCTTCGTTAAGCTGAGTGTTGACGCATTACTTTTATCCATTCAAGGTAGAGAAATTTTGTTACTCGTTGCCCGAAGTAACCCGCAGACCCAGTGCAGATTACCCGCGGACCCAGTCCAGATTACCCGCAATCCCAGTCCAGATTACCCGCGGACCCAGTCCAGATTACCCGCGGACCCAGTCGGCGTCACTACTACACTTGGTCCCAAGTTTAAAAGACCTAATACAACCACATCAATTGAAACGCTTCCGGGGGGATAATAGTTCAGTTCTGTATCCAGTACTACTTATAATAATTTTTTATAGCAGTAACAGCATTTGCCTCATATTCGGTTGCAATCGATTGAGTACCTATCCTAGTATCGATTGGGTACCTAGTTGCACACTGTACCTAACACTCGTGCAAATTATTATTCTTTGTAGATGTTTTGGTTTCATTTATCGTTTCGGTTATAATGGAGTACACGCGGTGAATGTTGTTTTCGATCCGAGCAATTTTAGATTTCGCACTCACGAAATGACTACCTTGACGCGTTATGATTCAGATGAAGACAACCTAAAATGTTAGGACACGAGCGTACGAGCAGCTCGCACCCCCAGCTGCTGCGGGCAGCGAGACCCCGCCCACAGTAGCGCAGCTTCAAATTTGGCTTTGAACGAGCCTGTGAGGGCTGACTTGACTTACGGCCCTTGTTCTCCTGACACTTATAGCTTATCAGCTGATAATGATGACTATTAAACTCCATGAATTGATTTGCCGTCAGATCGAATGTCCTTATACGTCATGTCACCGCTCGATCGCTGACGTCAACAAAATGGGAAGCTAGAAGCAGCTTTAGGCCGCCAGTCAACACATGGCCACTCGAGCAACGTTCTCGTCAATTGGGTCGTAAATTTCATTAGCCTCGCCATGTTCTTCATTAGCGGGGTGTCCACCCAATAAAGTTAACGTATACCATATACCCTCGCAGGTCCGCACATCAATGATACAGAAACTCTCCCTGGTACATTTCCCTGCCACAAATATTTCACTAGAACCTTTATTGAATATTTCTGCTGTTACAGCAGAGTAAGTCTAATCACTGTACCTCCCCTGATAGTGATTCCCTAGAATCTAGGGAATCACTTTCTGGGATTACCATCTAAGGCCTAGAGGGTAATTGTTTTGAGAGTTACTCCCCATTAAGTAATTCCCTCAACAGTAACTCTTTGGATGGCCACTTAGACATTAATTCCCCAGATGGTAACTTCAACATTGATTCTCCAGATGGTAACTTCGAAAATAATTCCCCAGATGTCAACTTTAAAAATAATTCCCCAGATGTCAACTTTAAAATAATTCCCCAGATGATAACTTCGACACTAATTAGCTAAGCGGTAACTAAAGCAGTAACTCCTTGGATGATATTCTCAGCCGATATCTGTTGGGGCTTCTCATTCGGTAGTTTTTCTTCCGTACATTCTTCATCATCAGATTTGCCCTTGAGATTCTCCAATGATTCTTTCTCCCACGGTTTTTCCTAGAATATTTTGTTCCAGAATCGTTTGTACCAAAGTTTTTCCAAATAGTATTTTCCACATAGTTTTTCCACATAGTATTTTCCACGTAGTTTTTCCACGTAGTTTTTCCACGTAGTTTTTCCACGTAGTTTTTCCACGTAGTTTTTCCACGTAGTTTTTCCACGTAGTTTTTCCACGTAGTTTTTCCACGTAGTTTTTCCACGTAGTTTTTCCACGTAGTTTTTCCACGTAGTTTTTCCACGTAGTTTTTCCACGTAGTTTTTCCACGTAGTTTTTCCACGTAGTTTTTCCACGTAGTTTTTCCACGTAGTTTTTCCACGTAGTTTTTCCACGTAGTTTTTCCACGTAGTTTTTCCACGTAGTTTTTCCACGTAGTTTTTCCACGTAGTTTTTCCACGTAGTTTTTCCACGTAGTTTTTCCACGTAGTTTTTCCACGTAGTTTTTCCACGTAGTTTTTCCACGTAGTTTTTCCACACAGTTTTTTCCGCATAGTTTTTCCACATAGTTTTTTCCACATAGTTTTTTCCACATAGTTTTTTCCACATAGGGTTTTCCACATAGGGTTTTCCACGTAGGGTTTTCCACATAAATTTTTCCACATAAGTTTTTCCACATAGGTTTTTCCACATAGGTTTTTCCACATAGGTTTTTCCACTTAGGTTTTTTTTCCACATAGGTTTTTTTTCCACATAGGTTTTTTTTCCACATAGTTTTTTTTCCACATAGTTTTTTTTCCACATAATTTCTTTCCACATAGTTTTTTCCACATAATCGTTTCCAAATAGTTTTCTTCGCGACTCTGTTCCCCCGCGCCTGTGTCGTCCAATAACATGCCCTGCAACCTGATGTCCCACAATTTCCCCTGCACATGCCCAAAAGGACACTGTGTCTTTGTGGGACGAACGTCACGTTGTCTTCTAATTTCATCCATGATGCGGGCGGTGACCTCTCTTCTGCCTGCACTACACTCTCATTTGGTGATTACATTTACTGTTCCAGTTTCACACTTACAGCTGAAGAGCATCACTGTTGCATTGAGCTATCAAAATTTCCTGGCAGTGTCAGCAATGTTCATATTTTATGGGATTCGACCAATCGGGACGCTCTTCCCTCAGAATTCACTGCGCGGTGTCTTCTCATTCGGGAAACATCCTCGCCTTTTTTCAGTTTTCTGTAGCTAATTAGAACTTACTTTCGTGTCATTTATTCGGACAATTTTTCCCGTTACCAAGTGAGCTAGCGTCAGAAAAGCCATGTATTCGATACAATCTGAAAACTTTCTCTTTCGAAGCCCATGTCTGAGAACTTCGTGTGCGGCCCTCCACAGTTTTTGTGAAGGCCGTGTAGGACTGTAAAATTAGGCCTCTGGAGTGACTTTGTTATGGGATGACGGCAGCAACGCGCGCGCGTGGGACGCTGGATGCAACTTTTTAACTTGTCCCTATGATCATCTTCGTTGGTTTTTATTTCACTGTGCAAGTTTTTAGTCTTTCTGTAGAACGGGATCTTGTTTTTCTCGACGCCTATTAACTTTTTCGATATTGTACATGTGTACCTACTGGCTCATGGCTCGTTCGTGTGTAGAGAAGTGATCTCTCGTGTAGCTTCTGTCAGGTTCAAGTAATCAAAGACACACCGAGCGTTTATGCTCGTGTTTTATTTGAACATACTTATATATTCTTCAATGAGAAATAGCCTAAATAGCTCTGTGATATCCGATAACGCTAATTAGAGACCAAGAATGTTGCTCGTAAGGCAAGGTCCCATTTTTTGTGCAAGTCTCCGACAAAAGGTATTTTACAATTGACTCGGGTTCTAAGACAGAGCGTTCATAAAAAACCAGCTGATGGTCTTTTACAGTAGCTGATTACTGATAACTCGCCTGCTGCCGCGATGTTCATGTTCAGTCGAGTGTAGAAAGGCAAAGATGCCATCGTAGCTTGGAACTGACTTAACGAATCTAGGGTTTGATGGAGGTAGTCTTGACGTACTTGACTCAATTCGTCGGTTTTAGTATGTATCTCTTGATTTTATTGCTCTCTCTCTCTGTCGATGATGATTCTAAAATATCGTGCCTCGAGGATCCTAAGACCCATCGTGTTATTGTACGACTGAGATAGGTTATCAATATTTCAGCCAAGACTAAATGATCTCTTCATCAAGATTGAAAAGTTCCGTAATTGCATACCGCCGCCCTGTCTCCCATTCGGAGCGTCGTGTTAGGACTGATGCCTTGAGCTAACATTTGGAATTCTGTAATTAAATACCTCGAGGGTTAGATTTTACGACTCTTCCTGAGCTTTTCTAAAGAAATCTCAAGTTTGGGGCCTCTTTCACCTAGCTGGGCATGGGTTGACACGCTTCATTGAAGCTGAGGTGCTTGGTCGGTCGTCTACTAGTCGCTTTTTGGTCAGAGCGCACGATTCCCCAGCAGTTCTCTGCTGACTCCATGTATGTGTGGCGTATACTCGAACCTCCACCCCCTCTTGGTGTCGGGGTCCGCCAGGGCTGGTCCAGAGTGACCACTACCTCAGGCATTTCTCCTGCACAATGAAGCCCTCTGTAAAATAATGCGTTTTTTGCAAGCCCATAAGGAGGATCGCAAGTTTTTATCGATTGTTGGCATTGGTAGACCCGTTGACACACTTCTTGTTCGGTTACCGAAAGATAGCAAATTTTAATTAAGTTCCTCACAGGGACTTGGTGATCATTGGAAAGCAACGTAATATATGCGTATTTATGCAGATACTTCTGCTAAAAATTGTATGTGCATGCCAGGTAACATTTTCTTGAATTTACAATGATTCTTAAATCTGATTCCGTCAAGGTCTCGAAATCTGTCTCGTTTGTATATAGAAACATTTAGGGCTGATGTATATCCCCTCATTAAGGACAATTAACTGTGAATTAATCTCCTGCCCTCATCACAAATTAAATGTTTGCATGACACGTGCTTAAATGCCACTAACTTGTATTATAAGCTAACCTACAGCTCTGTCTCGTCTGATTCCCTTGCAGTTCGGAGCTACCATGTTAACTTTTCACGGCCCACTAACCCATGTAAGTAAACCGGACGACAGGAGCCGCGGCACAAGTGCTGCAATACTTCATTAAAGGCAGGACTCGACTTCCAGGGCTTCCTTGCATTGCTCTCGTACGCTTAGCGTGCATCTTTGTCTTATGTTTCTGTCGCTTTTTGTTGGAATTGCTGGAGTGCTGTGTAAATTAAGAGCTTCGTTGGCTGGGACTCGCTCCGCAAAAGTGTGGTCGTAATGGCTTGTAATTTAAAGAGGGAATTGCCCCTGAGTTACGGTGTGGATGAGTGGCCATTAACTGCATGCGAGTGTGTGTGGCACGGTTTTTTTACTCTTAAGTTCGGATTAAAACCCAACCATTGGCGCTTGCATGTTGCGCTGCCATTGTTTCCAAGTGAGGTTTAAGTAATGTGTGATGCTTCTGTGGTTTCATAAATTAATTGCTGTGACGGACATCGCCATTAAAATCTAGTTCAAATAAAACTAGTTAGTTTTTATAGAAATTATAACTCATGTTTACAAGCCATTGTACCTAGAGAGGCTAGGATGACCTGCGAGTTATACAGTAGTTTCAGTGATGGAGTGGAAGCGCGCGTAACGGTTTTCTGGTACCGATGCCTGGGCACGTGTTCACGCCAAATTTTTTTAGCTTCCGAGCAAGAATACGAGCTCGTCCACGAGCCAAGAGCTCACAAAGCCGCCCATGTTCACAACGGGATCGTGCTTTGAGCGTATTTCTTCTCATTCGACCGTCAGGAAAACTAATAGGATTTGTAAAGAACCCGTCGGTAGAAATACATTTTGCATTATGTCGAGAGGCCTTGTAAGAATGAGAAGGTAAGGCGGTGTGGTCGGCTGCAGGACACCAGCTCTCCCAAATAGCTCAATGGAACAGACTCCAGACTTCTGTGTGGTGAGCAAATCATATTAGATGTGGTCAAAAATTCGACGAGGCTTTGAAATGTTTCCAGCATGCGGGGTTTGAGTTTTCATAGCTTGTTTAGTCTTAGAATCCGGTTGGAGTAGCTTGTATTTTGTAGAATTTGATTCGTAGAATAACGGGAACAATTTTATGAATATTTAATAAACAGTACTTTTTAGCCTTATCTTACAAAATATACTAAGTTTGTTAGTTATCGTAAGAGTTGCATGGTAGTTCCCTGATGTTTGTTATTTTGTGCGGCACTATTCCTTTTTCATCGGTAAGTATTTCTTGTTCTAAAGCTTTTTCTTCGTTTCATTCATGTATTTTCAGTAGTTCGTATTGCTCTGTTCAAGATGAATCCTTTCTTCCTGTATGAAATCGAATCTTTTATCAAATACCCAATATTTATTCGAACAGTATGCACTCATACGGTACGGTGAAAAAACTGCATATTGCCAATGTGGGAAAAATTAACTTTTCCAGCTAGAAATGATCGACAAAAAATGTTAAATAAAAAGTATTCTTTCAAACAACTTAGGTACATGGACTTTTACTTTAAAAATGTACCTTAAAAATGTACCTTAAAAATGTAGAAAATGATCTTCGCGTGCATAAAATGCTCGAAAACCGTCCATCCCATTCATAAAATAGGCTTGGTGCCGCCCTCAACTTGTCCATTGTGACCGCCCCCCGCCCACGCGCCAGCAGCCGTGTGCGCTCAATCCGATCTCGCGGTCGACCTCCTGTGCACATTGTCACCGATGTTTTAGCTCCATTTAACAGGAGTTTGGGAGCAGTTTGTGTCTATTATCTCCTTTGTTGTGCCCTGAGAGAAGGCGCCCTATGGGCAGGCGTAGGTGCTGAGACACGCGCTGGGACCTTCTGCGTCAAACGTTGCGCCTCAGCACGTCTCGTGCTCGCTATAATTCAGGCGCATGAGCGGGGGCGTTCGGTGTAGGTGATGAGGTAGGAGGAGATATGTAAATGCCATGTTGCACACCATCGTCTTTCAAGCCTTTAGTGATAGAGTTATTGGACAATTATAATTCATGGAGCAATCTAACGAAGAGTTCTGCTGCATAAGATGGCGACTTGAAGATCTTCCGTTGATTTGATGGACGCTTTTTTATAATTTGTCCACTTTCCACTCTTTTCGAAAGAAAAACAGACCACTTATGGGTCTGCATTTCTATGAAGATTTTAATTACGCTCAGTCGTGTCGGACTCTTCGCGAAGCATCTCCTCTGAAGAAACTCAGTTCTTCATCTCTATTAAAAAGCCTAAAGTACTGAATGTTGGGTATATTGTATACCTACCCTTAAATACTTACGAAATTCGCATTATTTTTTGATAGGGAAGTTTCTCCTTTCCTTTGATTTCACTGCCATGATTCAATCTTCTATTGAAATTTGATTTTGATGCTATAGTTTGTGTATTGACACGATAGCAAGCGAATCCAGAAAACGTATTTTAACCTCCACTAAGTCTTCAGTTACTCTTTTCTAACAAGCGTCTGCATTCTCAAAATTTTGGAGAGCCCTCACTGACTCCCCTCGTGGCCTGAGGCTCCAGGACCCATGGGAGCAGCCTCCCCCTGCCAGGGGTGTCTTGACCAAAGACGGAATTTGTCTGCGGTTATAAAATTGGCCAATTAATTTTCTCTCGCTAAACGGAGGCGGTGGCGTAGCTTGGATACCGGCCTGCCAGGCGGGTCCTGTCACTACCTCACCTGCTGCAGTGCTCTTTATTGGCCTGCTCGCGGTGCTGGACTTTTGCAGCTCTCGTTATTTCTTCAATGAATTCCTTTACTTCATTAATTAGGAGCTATTTCTGAGATGCTCGCTGGTATCTCCTGCTTTATTGACATCCTCCCCTGCATATTATTGACTGTTCTAAAAAAATATGTGCATTTCTCAATAAATGTTTGACATCTTAAGATCATGAGAATGTAGAGTAATATTAGTTGATGACAGCTATTTATTCGCTGCCGTATTTGAAATTCAAGAAACATTTTCGACGTAAGCAAAGTTTTATTTGGTTGCACAAACAGATATTTGAGTATTAAGGTATTGGTAACGGAAACTTAAATCCTCAAGTCAGTTTGGAACCTGTTCAGAGGCCTGCCCTTCAGGACTGAGCTTTTAGAGCGTTTTCTGTGAGACGCATAGTCCTGCACTGCAGTCGGTGCCTCAAGTTGAGTGTTGACACAACTCCATGTCGTCTTCAGGCAGTTAGTCCTTTCGTTTGCTGCGTCACTTCCATATCATCACCCTCGACGGTGTGGTGCGAGTGCTGCTTGCATGTCCCTCGTCTAATTTAATTGGCTCCGTTCGAGTATCGTATTTCATTACCACTAATTTTTGTGTTTGCTTTTGCCACTAGAGAGCGAGTGTTCATTTATTACTGTACTTGCATGGATGAAAAATTTGAATTGCTTTTAATTATTTTGTTGCTTTTGAAATGATAACATTTTTGTTTCGTTTTTATGGAGTTTCTTTTCTTTGCATTCCTCCTCTCAGGGCCCCCGGGTTTACTGCAAGCTCCGCCGCCTCATGTAAACCAGAGTGAGTTGTCAACACGGCGCCTCTTGGCGTGGTCGCTTCTAATGAACCCTTCACGCGATCAGTCATTGTCTGAAGATAGTTTCGGAGGACACCCTAAGTTGGGCATCGAATGCTAACGTAGCTCTCTATTCTGGAATCGAGTCGGAAGTCAAAAGACTCCTGACTGATGAGTAAAGTTAACATTCGATGCTGATATTTGGGTGTTTTTCCACGCAGTCCTCAGACATTCACTGATCGTATGAAGGGCTGCTAAGGCTTCCTTACCATTGCCTTGTGCTCCTGTAACTGCTTCGCTGGCGGCCATTTGCGCATTGATCACTAATGGCTTCAGCTGATGTCCCTGTCATTGTTGCTTCTGACGCCACAAACGCTGCAGCTTATATGTTTGATCTTGATATAACTCCTCATGACAAATAATGCATTGTACATATTTGGAAATATTTTGCATAATCGCTAAAATTGAAAATCCTGCGTATAAAAACTTTCATCAACGAAAGTGCTTGCAATGAAAATTTCTCGTTAATTAGTGCCTGAATTTCAGCGCATTGTTTGCCACCCTAATCCGGGCCATTTTCTTACGTTTTAATTAATTTACCATCAGGTCCACCAAACGCCATAGACGATCGACTCGACCACCGCAACGGCAACCCTCCCTCGAACAACCCCAGCCAAAACAACGGCGGTAATGGAGGCATCAACGGAGCCAACAACAACAACAATGGCGGTGGAGGAAACGGAGGAGTCCTGGGGGATATTTCCCTGGGCCAGCACATGGCCCCAGCGGCCTCTCTCTACGCCAGAAGTAATGGGTCGGCAGCGTCCACCTCTCCCCCCACCGTGTCCACACCGTCCATGCTCATCGTCCCGCAGCCCATCAACGCCGCCAAGATGCCCTCCACACCCCCCGGCCTCGTCCACAACCAGGCCAACGGAGGCACCAGCGTCAGAAAATACCAGTGCAAGATGTGCCCCCAGGTGAGTCGAGCTATCTTCTTGTCAAATTCTCGGCCAACTTCATTAACAGTTGCGTTATTTTTTGTTGTTGGTACGTTTCTATAGTTCGATGTAGACGCGATCTTTCAAAGTGATATCATGGCATCTTTTTGTTCGATGGTGTTTTAACTCTCTCGCTTTGCCCAGTTTGGAGTTGTTGCTTAGGTATCTTTTTATTCAGTATTGCCCGTGTGCCGTAAGCGGCAGCACGCTGGAGCCCCGTGGGCGCATCAGTAATTCGCACCCAGTAATATTGATGACTGGTGATGCGCGCTTGTGGCTATCCTATCAATAACCGCCTGTAAAATATTGATAATTTTTTCAAGCAGTCGTGCAATGAATAAAAAATCATTCTCTGCTGATAGTTTGTCTGAATAAAGCACAGGAAAATGGAAGTGCTTTAAATCAAACATAGGAGCGAAGAAGGGAGTCATCCAAAAATATATCGAAGGAAACTGCGAATGAAAACGAAGGTGTAGCGCATCATATCACGGATCGATTTTTGTCCATTCCTCGAGTCAACACGGGCATCGGTTGGCGCTGTGGCACCTCGTTATGCCACGTTATCACTAGAGAGCTTCCTTAGCTACAGCAAAAAAAGCGAACATTAGCTCGCAATTCCGTTTGTGTTGGATTGCTTCTAAATCGCTGCGCTAGCGTTATCGCCAAATGAAAGTTCATCACTCGCTGGATAAAAAGAAGTCGCCTAACTCGGTGAGAATATCATAATTGGCAGGTTCGCTCCCCTACAGTCGATGCTTTCTGGCGTGTTTATTCCTGATAAAAATGACGAGTTTCCGCGCTGCAGGCGGGGTGACTGGCTTGCTTCTCAGCGTCTCTAAAGCGCCCTTATATTTTCTTTCAACTTGACTTCGTCTTCGCTCTGACGTTCGAAAATAGTCCTTGATCTGTTATTCAATCATTACTCATTTCCATATCGTATGAACGTTGATCTCAAGCACCCGTGAAATGGGGTTGTAACTAAGTCTTGGTGAACATTTATGAAGGGCACGGAGTTTAAAATCAAGTTTTAAGAATCTCTGAACGCAAATTTGTTATCCTTTCCATCAACGATAAAACTAAGTTCTAGCCGTATCAAGCGTTAACATCGTGCGATCTCGGAGAGCCTTGAAGTTCCATGCTTTCTTAGCTTTTGTTTTTAAACCTCACTATGGGGAGAATTCCGGAACAAAGAGCAGGCAAAGAGGAGCAGCCCAAGTATAACAGGTAGAGCACCGTCATCCCAAGCGCTGTATTCATTGATTGATAATGAGCTGCATCAGTTCCAAGAGCTCTTCTGAGCCATCTCTGTTCCCCTGGGCTTTGAAGTTCATTAATATTGTGCCTAACGGGAGGCAGTTGAGAGGTATCCTCTGGACATGCCTTCTAGACAATTCGCGCCATCCGGTCAAGCATCAGAGCAAGAAGTCAAACTAGATCGTTACTTTAAAAATCCGTTTTCTTTTTAGTCAAGGGGAAAAGGATTTAAAGTATGATAATCTCGTTTCTGTCGACTGCTTATTAATACAAGAGCTCCTTCGCTAAACACAAAAGAAACTCCCTAAAACAGCCGGACAATCTGATGGGCCACAGTGCTACTGTTGAAGCTACCTGCAAACCCAACGTTATGCGGTAAATTATCAACGGAATTTCACCGTAATTCGTTAATGCTCGAATTTTCTCTGATGAAACCCTGAGGCAGAGTCGAGTTTTCTGGCCAAAGTATGAATGTTAGTCCACGTCCTGAAACTGTAAGTATAGCTCGCTGGGCCTCGCGGATGCGATACCTTGATCGCTCCTAATGAGAGGTTCTAGTCTCCTAATTTATATGACCTTTAGAAACGTGCTAATGGTTAGTGCATTCCAACCCCTTGGCTCTTTTAAATCAAAGTGATGCATACAAGGTGCCAATCCGGCATTATCCTTAATTTTCAGGTTTCTGTCTGGAAACTGCTGAACTATCACTTGAAAAACTGCTTCTGTCCAAAAATCTGTGCCATCAGTCTTGCAAATGCAGAACTAATATTCTGCAAGTTCTCATCAAACCCGAGAAAAGCGAATACCAATGTCTGGATTTTAGCATAGTCTTTAGTTCGCAGACAGCGTCAATTTTCCTCATTCTAAACAATTAAACTCCAAATTATGAGCAATTATTTTGCATATGGAATGAGAATGTAGAGCTGCCCAGATGTCTTTCGTCAGAAATATTTTCCTTCACCACTACTTCATTGATTTGATCGAGTGGAATCATGTTTGAGATCTTTTAGCCACCGGCAAGTGCAAGGCCGAGTTATGTTTAATTAGTTTTTCTACGATTTGTGGCCGATTTTTAGGAAAATGAAGCTGTTCAAGCGAGAGAATACTGAAGTCTTCAAGTACACGACGCACTGGACTTGCCAATGCGCGCTGCAGTCAGGCTCCCGGACTAAGATCTGGAGACGGTCGATGTTGGAACGGTAGCTCAGAGCGCGAGCAAAGTTGGACGAACCTGCAGGGTCAGATGCTTCCTTTAAATAAACTCTGACTCTCAGTAAAGCTATTATGTCATTCATTGGCCGCGTGCGAGGGTATGCCATGCTTCGCTTGTATTTTATGTCGAAAAAGAAGCAATCACTGAATTTACTATCGGTACTGCGCATCACAGAGTAACTTTAACACCAGGAAGGTAAAATGTTTTTGGGCCGATGAAAATGTTTGCCAGTTTCAGTTGGTTACTAAGATTTATGAAACTCCATTTACTAATGGTGAACATTTTAAATTTTATTTATTTCACGGAGAAGTTTTTTGTTGAATTTATTGTACATTTTCTGGCTATCGGTGGCACTCGCCTTGAAAGTATTTTTCAATTGCTGCGGGTTGTGTACAGCGACACTCTCACTAAATAAAGGAGAAATCCCTTGGTCCCTTCTATGAAATGAAAGTAGAAAAGACATGTAGTCAAATGACCTGCATCCGAGGTTTTTGCTCTCAAATTGTGAAGGAAGGCGATAAACCCTAACACTCGCACGAGCTTTCGCTTGCGAGAGCTCCTCCGATAAAAACCAACTCCCCAAATCCCTATCAGCTGCCAACTCAGGTCGAGTACTGAGGTTGAGGTCTAAGGAACATCTCTAGCCCTTATACAACGCCATTGGTAGGAGTGCAAGAACGTTTATTATTTGTTCAAAAATTACTTCATATCAAAATTTACTGACTGTGAAGACTGTTAGCTCCAACTGGTCAAACTACTTCGCGCAATGAACAATTGCCGTGGTGGGATAACTTCTCGAACTGAATTAATGAACCTGAGTGCAGACGAATGTTCTGCTTGTAGAACGCGCTCGACTGCGCACAAGGGGCGTTTGTGTGAAGGCTCTCGACCTAATGGGCATCCAAAGGTCAGTTCTCACTGATGTTCGGCATCGTGGAATTATGTGTAGTTCAAAATAATCAGTGAAGGTTGGGTCGGACTGGACTACAGCTGTAAGCTTCATGTTTTACTTGCCGTTGCGCATCAAAGTTATCAAAGGCTCTAGATCCTTCGATGCCTCTGATACCGTTTCCTAATGAATTATTTAAAAGAGCTATATTAGAACTTCTTCCTTCTGTCGAATTTTATCTCAATGATCGCACCTAGTTGTGAAGGTATTCAATCGATATTTTTTTAGAAAATTACATCAGTAAATCACATGTTATCATTTTTAGATTCCCTGTTCATGAGCCTCACTCGAACTTTCTGACAGCTTGTACTGCAGCTTATCAACTAGCTTTGGTGGCCTCAGTGAGTTAAATTACCGGCCTAAATTACCAAGCTTTGTTTGTTTGGGTTGCACTGCATCAGGCATGATTCGTTATCACATATCAAGGCAGCCACAAAATGATATTGAAAATCGGGTTCCGAGGCCGTGGAGAAAAGAGTCCTACTGTTGGACACTAATTCGCAATAAAGTGATAGTAGGAGCTTTACTTTCGCGTTACGAACTCGATTCTTCCTAATGCTTATTTACGAATATTTAACACCGTAGGCAAGGGTGCAATTGATCCTCCTCAGCCTTCGGTCCGATAGGATCAGTTCTTTAGCCGGCCGCTGTTGCCCGTAAAATGATAGGCTTGCTCTAAGCCCCGCAGTTTCTGAAAACAAAGCAAAGTTGAACTCTGTGTTGCCAGTTCCTTTGTGAGCGTCGGCTGGGAGTAGAGCGTCGGCTGGGAGTTGATGCGATGTGCTGTCAATCTCGCAAAATCTAGAAAATTACAGACTGACGGTCATGTAAATTGTTGTGGAGGATTGGTCAACACGAGGCGCTCTCGGTCTGCCAGAAATGAATATCAGTGGTTTGCTGCGCTCTCCTAGGTTTGTGGTTTTACTAGATTGAAGAACAAAATGGAACGCAACGGTGTCCGAATTTTATCGACGTAAAAAGTCAGTTGTGAATTGGTGGTCTCAATTCCATCAGAATTCCATGCTTCATTGCGATAAAGAACCATTACTTTCAGCCATTAACTTTGGGTAAGAATTCATTGAAAGACTACCCAGCAGTTGCAAGAGCGTGAGGCTATTTGTGTTAATGTCTTCGCAATGAGAAAACGCCTAATAGTCGAATCCATATTCGAATAATTTTAAGCGATATTTTTGAGATGCAGATATAGGCACACGGTGAATTTTGTGGAGAGAGTAGAACAGCAGCTCTGCTCACGCGGGAGAAGGCCGAGGCTATCGCAGCTCAATGAGGATTTCGGTAGAACGCTTCAGTCCGACATCGCGGGTTCTTGACGCTTGTTGGGTGACGAGAAAAAGAATTGTATGGTTATAGAATGCAAGATGACGTAACACTTGAAATGCAGCAGTCTCAGTCAATAGTTGTTGAATGAATCTTTTTTTCTCAATAAGGCAGTTCTTCGAACCGAAGTTATTTTCACTGACCTGTATCGCTTATATCATTCTCGATTTTATACGACATCGTATTTTGAGCGCACATACCTATAGCAATAGCAGGCGGCTTCAATTAATTGCGCGACAGCATCTTATCTTTATCACGTCATGTCAATTCCGAAAATAATTTAAGGAATGGAGTTGGGTGACGCCAACGCGACATAAGTAATGATCTTCTCCGTAATGGTATTCGTACGGAACTTCAACGCTGCTTAGCGCAGCTCACAAAGATCCTTCTACTTGGTTCGATTCACTTTTCGAGTTGTGTTCACCAAAGAGTATAAATTGTCATTAAGCTGTCATCAAACTTTAGCGAGGAATTATAAATAGCAACTCCAGCAGTTGCTCGCTTCACGGACTGCAACCAACACGCATGCAAACCGACTATAAAATGCCGGATTCCGGGCCTGCAAATTTAAAGCTCAATTCCTTCGACAGAGGGAGATGTCTTCGTCGGTAGAAGCAAATGCAGGGTGATAGGGTAGGGCGATAAACTATTACCATCCGAGTGGCTGGAGTTTAATTTAGTAGCGTACACTTTCTTTCATTTCAAAACGTGCCCGTAAAATGCAAGCGCTGTCTTGCATGTATTCATGATCTGCAGCAGAAAATGAGATCCGCTGCAATGATATTCTCCGTTGGAGGATTATCTCCGGAGAGCGTCTTGGTAGAGCTTTATAGATTTGGTTTATGCGGTGTGTAGAGTAGTCTAGCTCCCGAGGTATCGCTTCAGGTCATATTCTCTTCAATGCTGTGTACAATATACCTGCCATCCTACCTCTAAAACACATTACTGCTGTACTTGTCGTAATCTATTCTTTTGCTCTGATAACAACTGACTATTGCTTAGCGATCGCATAAAATTTTCTCTGTTTTATACGAGCGAATCGAAAAGGACTTAGGTGATAAGAATTTCAATTAACCGTTACCGACCAGCTGTCGATGCATGGGAGAATCGAACGCCTACGCCCAAATTTGTTTTACTCACTGCTTCCTTTCACTCTCTGCCAGGTGACCTTTATGCCCGGCCATAGTAAGCCTATGATCTCGAAGAGAACTAGCGAGCCCTCTCGTTGGTGTCCCTTCCGTCGGCTGCAAGTTCCGGTTTTTTGGAACATAAATCTAGGCAATCTTGGCCGAGGAAAAATTTGGCATATATCTTCGGTCCTCCACTCCCTGTCAACTCCCATTTATTCTAACGTTGCACACTGTGGAGTTTAACAATTCATGTCTTCAAAACCTCCGCAACACACTTTAAATTTCAGGAACACACTCTTAAGTCAACCGTATTTCACTTTGAAGAATTGAGGTGCAGGGAGGTTCTTTCATCATTTATGATGGTTTAGGTGAAGGTTCATGTGCATTTTTTCTGTGGGACCCCCACGAAGCCGAGGCAGAACCTCCTGAGGCCATCTGTTATGGTTGTTTAGACAGGTAAATGCCTCGCTTTTAATTAACAATGAAGGGGTGGAGTTGAGGGCCTGACATGTAAGTAAATAGCTTTTTCCGTCTTGTGCAGACCTGCACAAAAGCCGCACATGAGCAGGTGAGCTACAAACTGTGCTAGTCTTGCTAGTCTCTTATACGGACAGAGTCGTGTGAAGTGAAACTCGGGAATTGTTTTCCTTGTCACCGTCTGAGTCCACGAGATTCTCGTTAGCTTTTGATTACTTTCCAAAAATTGCACGTGTCAGACGGTAGATTGAAAGCCATTCCTTTTTTCTTAAGTGCGGGGAAGGTACCACTTTTTTGTTACTTCAATATTCAAAGTTCGTTGCTGCCCGCTTGACCATATTTCAATTGGGACAACCTTGAGATGGCGATTCAACATCACCACGTTGCGGATTTTTATCTCCGTTGTAATCTTACGCCGGGGCGGCCGCTTTCTCCATGTTCTCTTTGCACACTTCACTGAACTTGGTCAGCTATCACGGATACCTTAGCAGCTGCCTTCAAAACGATCGCCCGCCTAAAATAGATAAAGGAAACTTTCTGCCTCTGCTCTTTCTCTCTCGTCCTATTGCTGGCGAAATGGTGATGGTATCTCTGAAAATATACGAGTTAGCGGCAAGGCAGGAAATTTCGAGTGCATTTTCTCGCTTCTAAAACGTTTGATGCTCGTAGATTGTTGTTTTTTATATTGTTAGAAAATTGTCGACGGTATACTGTTTATAAATGAGAAGCAAATCACTCTTTTTTTCCGAGTGATAATTCGCTTGAATGACACGCACGCTCCTCACAGCTGTTTCTAAAATGCGCGAGCTAACCATAGCCTGTTTCGCTATTTAGAACTTTAAGTGTTTTCGAGTACTTTCATTCTGGAACCCTATCTCTGGAATTCGTTCGCGTTGCCCATTACAAGACAAGCGCCTCGTTAATGCAGGACTTCGCATGACTTGTGTGTCGGTCAGGCCTCGCAGCCACCCTTCTTGAGAGGTCACCTACTCCAGCGGCCGCAGCGCGCACAGCCGCCAGTTGGGTGCCGGCATCCTCGCCCACTGAACTGCTGCGCGAATCTATTTTCTCCTGGCGTGAATTAGGCGTGTTGCGGGCGAGTGCAGGCGTTTTGACTCGCCCATGTTACTGCGCATGGGAGCGCGAGACATGTAATGGAGACTGTGACACTCGGTTACGCTCGTAGTGGGCTAAATCTGTCACGACGGCGAGAGACATTGGGTACTTTTGGCGAGTGAGATATGAACGAGTGAGCTTCTATTATGCAATTCATCGCGGTTCGCTCAGTATTAAATAGGCTTGAAAAGGGAAGTTAATTAAACCTGGGTGCGTTGATTCGAGTTCCTTAACAAATACCGTTGGAGTAAGCTGTGATAAAGGAGGCTATTTCCTATTGTACTTAATCTGGGAGCGTTCACGTCTGTCAGATAATAAGAGGTATTTTTCTGGAAGCGTGAATTGTTTCCAACGTGAATGATATGTCTCGGGTATTAGATCCCTTTTTTAAGTCGAGCTTGGCTCAGCTAGTCTGACTCCCGAAATTAATTCGGGAGTTTGGTAGTTAAGAGGAAGCGGTCACTCCGCTCATCAGTTGAAGGCGATCGTCAGTCTGATGTTATGTTTCTTAAAACGAGCATCACAGCGGTCTGGTGGCTGCGTGCGAAGTGGGCATGCTTTAGTCCGGTAGTCTTTCCACGAAGCGAGCCATGTTTTGGTCCGGTGAGCGCCGAAAGCTGGAACGAGCCAGTCCCGATCCAGCGGGCAGCCGCCCTGCTGGCCCGCGCTCCCGCCTTGTTTGGGCCGCACCTAGCACGCCTTCCCTGGGCCCGTAGCTCAAATTCCACCTGCTATTTGCATCGTACGAGTTACTGAAAACCTGCTCAGCTTCTGGGAATTGCGGGAAAGTTCTCCCTACCTCACATAACGTGCATGTGCATGGTAGTTGGCGTAATTGTGTGTACGCCTTATTCTTGAAAAGCTTGGGTGACGCGGGAAGCAAAAAACGGGTCGAATTATGCTACTTTCGACGGAGGAAACTTTCATTTTATGCTGCTGTTGTGTTCCTCAACGACGCACAACATTTAGACCATCGCTTGGAAAATACTCCTGGGATTTACTTAACGCTGGTGTCTTTCGACGAGCTTGGAAGTTAGTTAACTCAATTTCATTATGCACAAGCTGTTATGTTCATTGTGAATTCAGTTGCTTAGTTCGCTACTCCTTCATATTTTCCTTATGCATTATAACAATGTCTCATTCATTTATACTCGCGTAGAACTTGAGTAGATGTTCATTTGTAGTCTGAGCAGCTCGCCGGGGCGTTCCAGTGCGACCTTTGAAATGCCACCCCGCGTTACGTAGCAGCGAGGTCCCTGAGGCTGGCCGCTACCGCCGCGCGAGCCTCCGACGTGATGGGTCCTCTGATCCTGTACGAGGCCTTGGCATCTGTGAGCTCGTTTCCTGTTCTTGGATGTGCCGTACTATGCCGTAGTCATTAATTGATAAACCTCATCCCTCAAGTACAGAGGTACATGCGTGACTTTTCCTTCGAATTTGCGTTGCCTCTTATCCATCTCCGAGTGCAATTTGCTCCGCTGCGTTGAGCGTTTTGCGAGTCGAGTGCTGCGGGAATTATTTACGACCGCCGACTACATGAAAAGTTTCACCTGCTTCACGGTTATTTAACAGAGGCACGATTTTGAAGTACCAACATTGACATAGGATGCCTTCTTAAAGCGGCAGATTTATTGTCCCGGTACAATTTATTAATAGGCTCACCTGCAGCACCAACACTGGGAAGGGGAGCGGGAAACTTGTCCCTGCAAGAGTAGTAGTGGCCACGCTAGGGTGTTGTGTACTTTTGCGGCTTCCGATTAGCACCATTAACTATTACCCGTCTTGATTGACTCTAAAATCCACTTTCATTTATGGTTCTGCCAGTTTTTAGCAACAAGCTAAACGCAGCCTAATGGCATATGTACACAAGGCTGCAAGTAGTTTTCTGTACGGAGCTAAATGCAGCCTTATTGCCAAAATAATTTGGTCGACAGAGGGTTGAGACAATGCAGAGAGTTTAGCAAGCATGCCCAGCTCTGTCCCATCTTTCCCTCTTAGCATTGCCTCGACTTTCTTTACAGCCTCAGTACACAATTGGAGTCATACCGCTGCCGGAATAGCGATTATTGTTTGCTGTTTCATACAGGACTCGGGTGTGAGTTTCTGCAGGACAAGTGATAAATAATGTAGGATCTGAATGTACCATCGATTGAATATTCCAATAACTGCAGGCACAATGCTAATCATTATTATAATGATATACCACGCGGGCGTTTGGATGGGAACGATGCGGGCAAAACGATAAATCTATGCAAGCAGAGCGCCTTCCTCGCATTCCTCATCGCGTGTGCAGCAATTATTGCTTTCAAGTGTGTAGGGGTGAAAACTATGCGAGAAAACTGAGTACCCTGTGGGATGGAAGACAAGTGTAGCTGTAATGTTACTCGGTGGAATCATTGCAACAAGCAAAGTGTACGGTGTACTACAGCCCGTTTGTTGTTATATATCATCAGTTGCAACGATGAAAGCTACACCATTGCATTATATTCAGGAGGGAGTACTGTTGCAACACCAGTTTGTGCGTTTCTTTAGCATCAGCAAGAGTACATGTTGCTGTTGATGAAGCCTCACAATAGTAGCAACAACTGCAATGCTATGAAGAGGCGTATCGACACCAGCACCAACGCCAGCACTGGAAGCAGCACCAGCAGCACCAGAAGCAGCAGCAGCAGCAGCCGCCGCCAGGCACTGGGTCATCGGTGTACCCCAACACTTGAGCTAAGGTCAGCAGCTCCGAGGGCGGCGGCTACAGGGTGTGGCTCCAACGTTTCGAATCGCAACATATGATCAGTGAGACCCTGCAATAATTAAAAAAGCTATTAAAATGTGAGTGGGTGTCTGGAGAGAACGAAAGCTAACCGATTTCTTCTGTAGAATGTTTATGTTAAAATGAAGACAACGTGCATATAAGTCGTTAGTGAAATACAGGGTCATGCGCGGCTCCAGTGGCGCTTTTAGATGTGAATGTTCGGAAGACTTCGAGTAGCGCAAACCTCGACGATCTGACGACTTGGCTGTGTATTGCCTAGCCAGAGCACACGATCCATGCAGCTTTGTGGTCTTGTTTGAGCATCGTATCGTGTGCAGCTACAGCGGATCTTGTGGGGTCTCCGCAATGTTCATTGAAAAGAACGAAACTTGGAAGAACCCTACTCTGTCGTTAGTTCTTGCAAATGAACTTGGTCAATTAAACTAAACGATGGTAATCTTTTCTCACTGCCGTAATGTAAAGAGGAGACCTCATCAGCCTTGACAACCACGTACACGATTTCTTGCCGGCATGGAACTGGAAGCGGGAATGCTTCCTCTTCCTCAGGAACCTGCACGGGAGCGACGACTTTTTTGTCTTACCCGCAGTTGCTGAGCACCAAAAAAGACTGGCAGGAACACGCGCGCGTGCCACCATACTTGCGTAATCGTGATCGTGAAAATTGCGCTCATCACCTCTTTACAATCCTCCCTAAAAACTAGTTCCCTGAGAGAAGATTTTTATGATCTCTGCGATCCCTTTCTGGAGCTTGTTTTTTTCAGTAGACTTTTTATCGTCGCTGAGGAGTTCCTCTCGACCAAAAACAATTGTCGTAACCAGTTATTTTTCCTTGTAGTGAGAGTTATCTCAGAAACCTACGTAGAATCACTCGTGCTTGCCTCATGTCTAGGATGCTTTTGGCATGGACATTAATTTGGTGAAATGAGTGAACTTTCTTCGGTAAATCTGTTGACTATTTCACCTTTAATGTCGAGTTTTTATATAGCTTAATGTTCCTTATTCCTTTTTATTCATTCTAATATTAAGATCAAAATATACTTAATTAAAAAGTTTCGTTTGAAGAATGTTACAGGAAGTCTTTTCTGTTCAGACGCAAAATCTGGGTGAAATTTTTGTCGTTTCGGATATTCCACTTCAAAATTAGAATGTCCAGCAACCGGGAATCACTAACGTGGTAGGCCTTCTCGTATGATTGTACT
>VOMN01102224.1:0-27176 GCA_014899125.1 Orchestia grillus
TGTACCATGCTTTGTATGTGAATGAGATCGGAATAAACGATCTTCCTTTCTTTCTTATTGAAAGGCACAACTCGACTCGCTCTCCGATCAAAGTGATAAAGTATTGTGCATCGAATACGACCTGAATATAAATATTAAACCTGATTAAAATGACAAACTCACTCAATCAAAATTTTCAAATACTCTTTCGTTGACCGCGATATTCTTTGCTAGAATAATTTCGTATTTATAAAAACGGGTTATCACCACTGTAGTCAGCAGCATAGAAGAGGTCTGTTTGAGCACTTGTTATAAGCCTAATAGAACACACAAAATATCCCATCATGAGGTTTTTGTTCCCACTTTCTACGTCTTTTGGTTGTTGAGTTACAACGCCTTTCGACAGTTTCGACTTATTGGCCAGTTTTTTTAAGATCACTCCTGTACTGCGCAGTATTACCTTGCATAACACAATATAAGATTCTTTCAACTAATACTAGCCCAGAAAGAGTCCTGGTCATTCTAGGATTCCTGAGATTCGCCCGCATCCAAACATCTCAAAAGCATTCGCTTATATCAGTAGAACACGACACAAGACTCACGGACACAACTAGAGCGTACCACTTTTAACGATGAATGTAACTAATTTAAAATTTCACTAATATACAACGTTCATTCCTGGGTCACTATCAAATTAAAACTTTCTCTCACTGTCAAAAAAACTATTTTTATTCCAAAACTTCTAATTGGCACAGGAACTTAATTTTAATGATGGCTGGACTCACCTCACACAGGCAATCAAACCAGTATCTGTCAACGAGCTGCAGCTTACGGTCCGCCTTGCCCTTGGTGGAGTAGCACGGACCGTAATTCTCGGGCACCATCTCACCCTTGGCGATGGGGCGGATGGCGCGGGTGATGACCGAGTTGCCGCTGAAGTATCTGAGGGAAAACACGAATGTGTCACTGTCTTAAACCGAAAGAACAGTTTGTCATTCTTAAAAGGAAGTTTCGGGTGGGCTTCGAAATGACAACTATTCATTGCGAGTACATGGAATATAGAAAGACAAATTTACGGCTCAATCTTGTAGAAAAGAAAAGTTAATCATTCTTGAAGTTTTAAGTTTTGGGTGGGCTTTAAAAGGCCGGTACTGATTGGGAGTGCAAATGTGATAAAATATAGAGTTTGCTAAGGGTGAGAAAGCGTATTTTTTCTGGGTAAAAGCAGTTCATAGGGATTAAATACACAGAGTAAAGGGGAAAAGTGGTAGTTGCACTTTTTGAGCCAGTTCAGTGATTGCTGAAGGTTATAATTGAAACTACGTACGGATTAAATATTCATAAGAGAGATTAGCCGTATCTTTCTAAAAGGACAGAAAATTCAAGTTTTGCGCTTAGAATTCAGCTAGAATAGCAACAAACGTTAAATTTGCAGAGGCAGCGGCGTGTGACAATAGAAGCCCTGTGAGGTAGTCATCGAAGAGATGACTTCCAGATACCGACACTGCTGTCGTTTTAGCTGTCACTCGAGACACCACACAAACACACACACACATCGCCCAGTGATTTCTTGTTTACTTCAGGGTTAAATTGTGTCAAGTTCTCAGGTTACAAGCACAATACGTACAAAATTGTACATAGACTACTTAAAATACTACTTAAGATTCAAATGAGTTCATACTTTACACAATCTAGAACTAGACCTCCTTCACAGCTAAAAACTGAGCCTCTTAAATTAGACCGGGGACTTCACCGGGGTCTCAATCAACATAGCTGGAAATATATTCGCAATTGTCCCTAGGACCTACCCTGCTTAAAGCGAGCAGAAGGGAATGGATATCGAAAGCAAATAGACTGTATCAACAACTTACTGATTCATTATTTCGGTGACTTACTCCAGAAATAAAGAATTACAAAATCCAAGCCACATTTTTGCTATCCTTCGATCATCGTTCGTGACTAAAGCAGAACACAGCTGAAGCATTCAATATCGCTTGTTAACGCGACTGCAGATCGACTAATGTGCAGAGACAGACCGATATTTCTGCTGTTGTTACATCTCTCCAACGTAGGAAGACGCAATCAAGGAGCCTTACCAGCACAAAGTACAAAATTTCTCAAAATCACGCGAGACTCGTAACTCCTCTGTGAAGACACGTACCCAGGAGATGGTAGCGCCCACAACCGTACTTCCAGAATACATTGTTTCAAGCCTTCATTGCACAGTAGTGTGGGTGTGTTCTTATGATTGGAGTTTCGTGGGTTCTTACCTCACTTGTGCGGGGTTGCAAGAGTGGTTGAAGTAAGCCAGAGTGGGGTAAATGGCAGCACCCAGGCTGTTGTTCTTGGACCCATCCAAGGTCTTGGGCGACGCGAGGCAGAACTCAGAGACCTCGTGAGCGTTGAACTGAATGATCTGCAGGAACCTCAGCAGCAGTCCTCCGGCCAAAGATTCCGCCTCTGTCAACTTTAGCTCGTTGCCTACAGAAGCAAGTCATGTTATTAGGCATCGGTAAAAGTGCCATTCGTACTAAGGTAGATCAATCTCTTCAAGCGGCAACGTAAAGACCTTGGTCGGAATATCTTATGCCTACTTCATGATAGATATGCCCCTGGAAAAGCTGTAGTCTTAGAACGCAGTGCAGAACTTGCAGTAAACGAGAACTGGGCGCTAGCTGGGACTCGTGAATTTATTATAGCATTTAAAAAACATAATATTACCCAAAGGAGCAGAAGGATTCACAGACAAATTTCTCCATAAAAACTCCTTGAATGACTAAGTCAGTTAAAACTCCACTCTTATTTTGCTGAGTTAACTTGTGAATTCTTTTTCACTTTAAGGAGTTCTGAGGTCAAACAACGATGTTTCTACAATTATGTGGGGCAGAGACCGACTCAAACTCCTCTCACCAGCTCGACCCACTGAGCCCCTGACCCATTCCGGCAGCGATTCCCAAGTCCGGATTTCGTAGGAGTGAACATCGATTAAGTTCGCAAAGGACAAATGTTACATAGATACAGTACTCTGGCAGCCACAAGGAATAGTCATCCCTTTGAATTTTAAATTGAAAAGGCAAATGCAGCGACTATGTACGGAAGACCCGCAGATTTCTTCCTAAAGTGAAGCGAGAATCATGCAAGTATTAAGGTCAAATTGTACCGAGCAGATGCGAGCATTTGAAGGCAGTGTATGAATCCCTGAACATGTCAAAATTAGGCGGGTCACAGCGTACTGTAAAGTGCTACAAATTATTCCTCACAATCAACGTATTACTATAAGTTTATAAAGTGGGTTTGTATGCTTGCGTTTGGATTAAGCCTTACACTTTCAGTATTCAAGATAATAATCAGTTCCGTGGATGCAAGCTGCTAGAAAAATCTTATTTTCACCATACTTTTTACATTTTGCCTAAAGTGTTCACGTAAAGAAAATACATTTTATTTGGAACAATAAGAAGGTAAGTTGATCTCCCGAGTTCAAGGCTCACTGCGAAGTGGAAAAAGCAACACAAGGAAACTAAATAGGCTGTGTCCAAACATTACTTGAACTACGCCACCCATTAAAAATAACGGGACTTGCAATATTTGTTCTTAAAATGAATGATATTTTGCGAGTGATGCATGTAATGAATCACAAATGTCTCTGGTCGTTTTATTTGGAATCCACTATTCATTACCTAACTGAATAAAACAAAACACTGTCATATCGTATTTCATTGAATAAAACATTCAAGTTGCTCCACATAACATTCATTTACTATTTACGACATTCATTTACGACACTGTCGCATATCAGCACGGCTGTGCCATATGAATGTGACTATTGTCTTATCAATGACTTCTTCAGTGACCCTTTAATACATACGTAAAATGAAGTTACGTTTCCAGTAATATTCTCCTCTCTATGAAATACTAATGAGAGGGATGAAGAGGCTAACGAACTGATCAAAGAAGTAACCAATAAACTGTACATTATAATATAGTATAGTAGGAGGAAAATGCCATTTTCTGAATTTGACTTCTCGCCTGTTCATATAACTTGTCAACAAAGACCCAAAGGAAGATGGATAGTCTATTTGGATGTACACACATAGACGAAGATAGGGTTTTTAAAATATTCTTGAGCATGATGAAAACGAAAAGTATAGCTATTCTTCTCAATCAGCCGGAGAAAAAGTTTTTCACGAACCCTTTTCATTCAAGAATGGGACGACGAGACTTCGCAAAGCTTTTTGCTGCTTAATTTTAAATTGGAATACACAGCAGGTGTCAGATCGGCCCTCTGAGCCTGAATGAATGCGACACTCGCCATCGGCCACGCGTCGCAGCCATAAAAGAGAGGGTGCTGAGGCAGCCCCGTGTTGCCTTTTGTTGGTAATGGGCCCCGGAGGGAGAGGAAAAATCAGGCTAACTTGAATAAGAAATGGACAGAAAGAAAAATGTCCCTCTGTTAAAAAATAGTAAAAATCCTCAACTAGCGCCGCTCATGGGCCTTAGTGCAGCAGAGTCCGTAGCCTCATCGACGGGCGTTAATTACAGCAAAGAACCAGGAAATTCTTACTTGTAAAATTTTCTGCTACGTAACTACTAATGTTAATAAATAAAAAACTGATAATTAAAGGTTCTCTGCTGTAAAAAATTTTTTGTCAGTATTACGTCAATGTACACACATCACATATGCATTCAGTAAACAAAAACAAAAATTTTCGAAAGACAAAAGGTCCGTTATTGCATTGAGCAGACGGCAGTCAAAGTTATCTCGAATACATTAAGATTTGAATCCAGCACAAAAAAGTCTAACCTTTTTTAAACAACCGACACTGCTTTAGACGGAAAATTAGACGGAAAATTTCTGCACGACGTCAGGACAAAAACGAAATCTGCATGAAAAACAACATACTGGTGTAAAATCTACAAAACTGTGTATTACGGTTCACGAGTAAGTTTTATTAAAATCGTACTTCTTGCGTTAGGATCAGTATGTGTTAAATCATTTATCACCAGCCTCAAAAAGTAAAAAACATATTTACCAACAACAAAAATTATAATCCAGCGATTATTGTGTTTTTACGTCATTATCATACAAGCTTCCTACGATACGAAGCGTTATCTTTTTTCTCCTCTACAGCGAAGCGTTATCTTCTTTCCTTTCTACAGCGAAAAATGAGAATTATGAGAAGTAGCTTAGCGCTGAGGTGCTCTCGGCATGACTGGCTCCGGAGCATCGAACCGCTTAGGACGACTTTTATATTGAATGCGAACTAGGTATTGATGTGTTAATCCCTGGTGCATAAATACACAACAAGCTGCCAATTTCTGGAGAAGTGGCAGTCAGTTTTTATTATTGAAATTTACGAGAAATTGAGTTTCTTCTCTCTACTGTGCAACGGCAACAATGACTAAAGTGACGTAGGTTTGTTGGTTTTCTACTATAGTTTGACCTTATCCAGGGATTTAGAGTGCAGTCTTTTCAAACATTATCAAAGTTTGCTGACAGGACAGACCATAATCATAAATTCATTTGCTATTTGTATACTTTCTGCAACAATGCAATTTTCCAATAAATTGAATTGCTTTCATCACCTTTGTGTTTTCATATTATATTTTTTGATCCGCCTTCTATTCACAGGAAGCACTTCGCTCACTTCGTTTTTATCGCCGTCCAAGTATTTTGCTCACATTTCCCATGCCGAGGCTTCAAGAATGTCTGTATCAACGTACCCAGAAATTCTGGATTCGAGTCACCAGACATTCCGTTCCAGGTCCATCAGAAGAGTGCGCTCGAAACAGGCCTCGTCGCAAGTCATGCCGAGAACAGAACAGCAATGGTCACTACGTACGTGTTTATTGATTTTTCTTTAAACATACCTGGCGCGTTTTGCAGAATCTTGACTAGAAACAAAGTGAAATATTGAATCAATCATCACGGAAAATTCTAAATAGTTCGTAAGGCTAAAAACTCTGTTATCCATTTTAGCGAAAACTGCATTCTAGACAGGCAATAAGTAAGTTTGAAACTCAAGGCAAAATTTATTATACAACAAGAAACGGGCACTTTTTCGTGCATCAGTCACTTCTGTTCCTGGGCGAGTACGTCTATCCTCCCACTCACTCCTGCACTGAAAATTGTCATCTAGAAAGCCGACAGTTTCTGATCTGAAATATGCTTCGGATCGTTTCCACCGCAATGAAAAAACACTCGAACCTGGCGTTATTTTAACTTGGGTAGGTACTTCAGAACTCTGCGGGTGAAACTACGGTAGAATTCTGAGAGAATGATGAAGAACATCAAGATACAAAACTATAACTAGGATCAAGAAAGTTGGGAAAGCATTCATTAAACTTGGCTGTCATAAAAAAAGAATATCGAATGTTTGAGCCAATACCGTTATTAACAAAAGATAGTCCACCATAGGTCTAGGTAGGTGGTCAAGAGAGGCCCCGGTGTTCTCACGTCTAATGCAAAATTTTAATGCATGGGACACTTTTCTGCATAAAAAGAAGTACCAACGTGACCATGGACATATAAAATCCTGAATCATAGGAGTTTCAGATTTAAAAAAAAAATCATCTTTAATGTCTGAAATTTTTTTTTCGAACAATATTCTCCAAAAGGACAGGAAATAGAAAGTTACTTCGAAACAAACACAAAAAATATGATCATCTAGATTCTAGAACTTCTAATTCTGCTAACTTGATATACGTTTACATGTTTGTGACCATGTTAGTATTTCTTTTTATCCTCAAAAGTAGATGTCCCATAAATATCACATCCACATTTGTGGGTGACAGGCAAAGTTATTTCGTAAGGTCAAAGCGCCCTGCAGAAATACAGATAGGATCAGAATCTCCTCTCCAATAGATAGTGTATGGCAGCCTAAACAGTGTTCGAGAGTCGTGTGAGGCAGAGACAGAGACTCAAAACGACACTGTTCCTGTGCATGCCCAGCAAAGGAACAAGCTAGGCTCTTCCATCTGCCCCCGAGATGCCAGCCGTGCTCATACAAACATATGTACACGAGAGTACCACCACGTACGTTCACCCGAAGAAACATTCGTGGCAGCACCACCAGACACAACGAAAATACTTCAAATTTAATTATTATGGCCTTTATATGCGAGAGGGAAATGTTTCGAATTGCACATTACTTTTCTTTCAATAAATTTTGCAGATCACCGTGTTACTTATGCCTTAATTTTTTTTTAACTGGGGGTTTGTTAGGCCCGACGAACGTTTGGACTGAATGTGAAATAACGAATGCTTCCTCGAGGTGGGCACTTGATACGTGGGAAAATAAACTATGTACATTTATACACGTACTTTTCCTATAAACTGGGATGCCATTTTGCGAGCACGAAAATTCATAGCAGTTATTTTCGACAACTTCTACCACCTAATCTTGAATAAATTTCATCCTATTTTCTATCATTCGAATTCGGAACCTACTGAACGAGATAATAAATAAAATTAGACGAAAATTCATGCAATGAGTAATTGAATGATGGGCGGTGTAGAAGCTTATTCTGCCAAATCACAAGGCCTAGCAATGAGTACATCAACAAAACGTGTACATTGCCCTGTCTCCTAAGAAACTATGTAGTTGAACCAACTTCAATTTCATAATTTTCAAATGAATTCATTAAATTATTCCAATATGGCAAGAAGGCGTACACCACTTTGAAAAAACTGAAACAAACTCGCTCTAGTCTAATAACTATCCTCTACTCATGAATTCTACTAATTGAAAAAATAACTTAATTCAGATAATATTTTCGGGATCAGATTTTCAGATTTTAGAATTCTTTATACATTAAACTGTCAGTCGGCGAATTGAAAATACTTCATCAAAATGAGATACCACTGAGTAGGGAAACTACGCACAACTTTGTTGAGACTGCCACCGGATGCGTATATAATTTTGGCGGACACGGTACTTTGTTATTTTATTTATAATGGTTTCATAATTGGAATCTGCGTCAAAGTCTCCCCTGTGTTCAAAATGATCCCACATTCCAATTCTAGTTCACCCGAAACTCCGAGCTCAGACTCCTTACATTAGACAGTTAAACAATTCTGTGATTCCAAATCACGACTTAACCTTATAGAGCACTCACCGAATCCGGTGCCCTTGAAGTCATCGAAGTATTTGGTTTTCTTCAATGCCTTGAGCATGAAGACCGCCATAACCGTCCTATGGAGGTAATCTTCCACGGTGCGATCTTGGCTATGCCTCACCAAATGGTAGATCCTCCAGAACATTTCTTCCTTCAGCTTCTGCTCCTCAGCTCTCTTCCTTCGAGCCTCTTCAATGCGCTGGCGAGCCTTCTGGTACTCTTGCTCTTCAGCAAGCAGTCGCTGCTCTTCTAGCTTCCTTCGCTGCTCTTCTTCCTCCTCCAACAAACGCTTTTGTTCTTCTTCGGGAAGTTCCTTGAATTTAACTGGGTCTATCTTTTCTTTGTTTTCAACCCCGTTTTCCTTGTTGTTCTTGTTTTCCTTGTCAGAGTCTTCACCAGTGTTGCCATTTACAGAGTTAGAGTTAGTTGAATCCGGAGATCCGTTCTGTGGAGATGGCGATAACGGAGCCGCTGGAGATCGTGGGGCAGTCAGAGTATCGGGCGCAGAGTCTGTGATGGTTTGGGCTGTGTTGGCGTTGTTCTCATCGGTCGACTTGGCCTGAGGCTTCAGGCGAAGGACAGCCTGTATACGAGACCCGGGAATTTCTTTTAATTTTATTACTGAATTTGAGCATCCGTTGAACCTGTTAGCATGAAAGATTATCACGGTGCATTCAGGCCCACGTTCTTTAAAAAAAGCTGAAATAATTACTCACCGTAAGTACAAATTACCAAAGAAATAATGCAACAGACTGTCATAACAGAATGTGGAAGCGCTCCCATATTTTAAAAAATGTGCCTTTTGATAAATTATTCCACATTTTTAGTAACATTAGATAATGAAACCTGATCGGACGAAAGGCTTTTCAGAAATATATAGACCACAAGGCTCTGCACACCATTTATATTTTTAACCTAAAGCTCGGATCAGTGATTACCTTGGTGTCAGGTGTTTTTTCTCGACCCTACGAGTATATTTTTACAGGGCCTATACGTAATAAATATAGGGAACTAGTTATGCGACCCCTCAAAAAGTACGGGACTTACTACATTTGTTGCTAAATTGAATACACAGTGACGCATACACAGTGACGCATGTAATGGGCCACAAATGTACATCATCGTTTCCCTTGAAATCAACTATTCATAACCAAACTATGTAAATCAAAGTACTGTATTATCGTATTCGATCAGACGAAACACCTAATCTCCTTTATATTACATTCATTTATGATATATTATTCAGTATCCTACATACGACACCGCTGCACAACAGGGCAGATTACAGAAATATTCTCCTTTGAAATACTGATGTGGGTGACGGAGAGACTAACAAGCCAACCATCTGATAAGCTTAGTCTTACTATTTAGTAGAGTACTAGTACTGTTGATGACTACGAGGAAGCTCTCACAGTACCTCAGCACTGAGAAAAACCACACACGTCGATTGAACTCAAAACCACCAAGCCGCGCCCTCACTTCAGGGTCTTCATCCTTGGCGAGCTGCTCCTTGTTCTTGACGAAGAAGGCCAGCGGCGTCTGCGAGAGCATCCTGAAGGCGAGGAAGCAGTTGATGGACATGCCTGAGCCGTGCAGGAGGTCGTTGATGGAGCACTCGACTTTGTGGAAGTAGGCGGTGTCCCTGCAGTCCGACGAGCAAAACACGACTCCAGAGCACGTGGTGCACGGGATTGGGGCCCTCGTGCTGGAATAAAGGCAGTTGTTAGCATGAGTCCGAATGGTGCACAAAGGCAATGAACTTGGAATTGTACGGGCCGTGTCTTGTCTCGTTCGGCACGAGAACTTCATTTAATTCAATGGCGTGGCTCTTTGAAGTAGAGGAGCGATGGATGGTATATCTAAAGAATATCAAGTAATTTTCATCTAACAACAACTCACTACTCGCATAGTAAATCAGCCTTGATAGACAACACCTCAGCACTCTCATAATAAAGCAGTTCTGACAAACACCTCAGCACTTTTATAATAACGCAGTTCTGACCAACACCTCACCACTCACATAATAAAGCAGTTCTGACCAACACCTCAACACTCGCATAATAAAGCAGTTCTGACCAACACCTCAGCACTCAAATAATACAGCAGTTCTGACACACAACACCTCAGCACTCACATAATAAAGCAGTTCTGACAGTGAGTACCGAACTCCTCCCACAGCAGCACGGCAGCATAGGGCTTCTCAGCGCACACCACGTCGCCCACTCTGATGTCCTCGGCCGCGACGACGTAGCGGCCCTGCACCGGCGAGTACTTCATCTCCACCTTGCGGGACAGCGACGGGAACACGGGGTGGGGGCCCTTCGTCAGAGGGGGCACGGTCGGGAAGAGCTTCACCCTGAAGTCTCCCACTGGGATAAAAAAAGCTTATTGAGATTCCAAAAGAGCGTGACGACTGAATTTAGCAAACGGTTAAACCAGATGGTTAATTTAGACGGTAAACTCCAGAACCGAAAGTATGAAACTCAAGCTAGTACAACTTTTCCACCCAGTTAGGCCTAGTCTAACATTTTCGACGGAGCTTCTATATAATTATCGCTGATTTTGGCGACCCAAGTTTTTTTATTAATTATTTCTTACATTTATCGATGGGACGGGGTAAAGTTAGTCTTGGTAATGACTACTTAATTATCCGTTACGTTTAGTTTGTAGTATTTATACATTATTTCACTTCACTCTAGGTATAGGTTACTCGTGCGTGAGGCACATGCTAACCCTAACAATGGAACGAGCTCGTATGAGCGCCGTTAAAAATTGCGCGAGTGAGCACTGCACATTTATTCATTCCATTTATAATGTGAAGCATGACGCACAGAAAAAATAATTTATTAATTATTTGACATTGAAACTTTAACCATCTGATGTTACTTCAAACTGACATCAGGTAAGCCCTTCACAAATAATGCGGCAGGTAGAAGGTGAAATGCGGCAGGTAGATCCTAAAATATACATGACACGAGACCGTCGGTAGTAGAAGCCTTAAACAAAGTGCTCATTAAAATAGTAACATTTTGCACCTTAAACGGATTTTGTATTTCTACAACTGAGCTCTCGTTAAAATAATAACATTCTCACGCTGTAAACGACCTTGGTTCTAGTAGAACTAAACCCTCATCAAAACGATAACATTTCACACATTGAGTGGCTGTAATTGTACTAGAACATTGCCATCATTAAAATAATATTCGCATACGTTTGAGCTCATAAGTATTCTAAGGACTACGCCTTATAAAAATAACAACATTCTAGCAGGAAGGACAGTTTTGGATTTACTAGCAAGGCTGAAGAACTGATTCCTCATACCCCTTGTGAACCATGGAAACCATATCCCAGGCCCTCTGATGGACCTCCTTTTTACGAATGCCTCGTTTAATCTTCTTTTGCCAAGGGAAGAACTCTGCCCCGATGTATCAAACCTGAGACCTTTGGACAATGGGGCCAGCACGCTATCACGTGCGCTACAGAACCGACTATACAGACAGAAACGCGATCATCGCTGAGCTCTGTACAGTGATCGGTCATAGCGTTGACCGCAACACAAAGCTCACCATTCTTGACGACCTTGCCGCTCTCGAAGATGCTGAGCCACTTCTGGATGTCCTTCTGCACCTCCATCCTCTTGTCACGGTCCATCTTGGCCCAGTCCAGCCACTTGAGGGCCTGCCGGAAAGAGTCCCGGGCCTCCAGGTGCCTCTTCAGGTCCACCAAAATGCGCGCCTTCCGCTTGTACAGCTTGAACTTCAGCTCCTGCACGGAAATGTGCTCGTTAGCCGCCACCTGCGTCGTGTTATTTTTCTAAAGAAATTTTAATTTTAATGCGTACGGGTATATATTTTCGTTTGGGAATCGTAATGTACACGAGTGTATATTTCATTACAAAATCCTTGTTTTAAAGTAGGTATTATCTCTACGAAATTCCAGTGTAAATGTATGTATTTTGTAAGAAATTCTTCTAGTGTTTAAAAGCAGGAATTTTCTGTAAGAAATGGCAATGTATACGATTACAAATTTTTCTTTATAAGTGCCAAAGTATACGAGTATGTATTTAAGAAATCTCAATGTATATGTTTGAAACCGAAGCGGGAGGTGTGGTAGAAGTGGATAAAGTAATGGACGGGTACACAGATAAGATGTCGAGTGATAAGGAAAACTGATCTCTGACAAATGCACAATTGTTCTCTCGAGACTATAAGACAGAAAATGACCTTGGGCAGTAGACATAAAATTTTAACTTTGCCCCAATGGCCAAAGGAGTCTTGCGTATTGGCCCCATTCTTCAGATGAACGAGACATGAAGAGAGAGAGACAGTTAGAGAGAGAGACAGAGAGAGAGACAGTTAGAGAGATAGACAGAGAGATAGACAGTTAGAGAGATAGACAGTTAGAGAGATAGACAGTTAGAGAGAGAGAAAAAGGGATAGTGAGAGAGACAGAGAGAGAGAAAAAGGGATAGTGAGAGAGACAGAGAGAGAGGGAGGGATAGTGAGGGAGAGAGAGAGGGAGGGATAGTGAGGGAGAGAGAGAGGGAGGGATAGTGAGGGAGAGAGGGAGAGAGAGAGAGGGATAGTGAGGGAGAGAGGGAGAGAGAGGGATAGTGAGGGAGAGAGGGAGAGAGAGAGAGAGAGAGAGGGATAGTGCGGGAAAGAGAGAGGGATAGTGAGGGAGAGAGAGAAAGAGATAGTGAGAGACAGACGGTGAGAAGCAGTAGGAGAGAGAGCGAGAGGACGGGACGTATCATGGTATCATAGCAGGAAAAACCACTTTCCTCGCTTTTGACATTGATTTCAAACTATGATTGGAGACTGAAGTTTTCAAACCATTATGAAAAATAAAACTATGAAATCACACTGATAACATTCTTATGATTTTCATAGGATATTTACTTTCTTCAAGTGAGTTATACACACACCGCCAGTATCAAACAGTTTGAATTATGACAGTTCCAGGGCGATAATGATCAATGCATTATTGCTTATTTGTGTAAAATGCAAAAAAAACTTACACTTATACACTCACAATTCCAAATACTGTTTGCTGCAAGGTCTATGCGAAAAAGTTTCCCTACTTAAATATTGTTTACAAAGTAAAAGTTTAACAGGTAAAATTATATTCAAAGTAAAATTTTGAAGAGTCTAATTTTGCTAACAAAAATAATTAAATTTTGCTCCCAAAATTCCCATGCCTGAGTTTTGCTCACAAAGTATTAATATTTCAAGATGCGTGCATAGACTACACAGGCGCAGTGCCGTCTTCATTATTACGTCACTAAACTAAATTAACTTTTTACTAAATCAAAGCCCTTACTGTAAGATAAGCTTTTAACTTCGAGTTACAGCGTTCTTCAGAATTGAACGTAGGTACCGTACAGATATTGAAAAATTAAAAATATTTTTCATGAATTAATGACAACTGTAATATTCGGCTTGCATATTATTGTAGGGGTATAAATTCTCGTGATTGAAACGTCATTGAGAAGATCAGGCATGGAAATGACACGTGCATGACGTGGGACTGATCTTGGGTCATTTCAATGGCTGTTCTCCTAAGCTGCGAGTCACTAGTGAGCGTTTTTTGATGACTGAGGAGATCAGTCTCACGCAGCAGACGAGCTAAAATACATTTGCGAAGGGAAACGTAAGGCTCACCTTAGGATAATGATGCTCTAAGGCCTCATCGATGTCCTTGACGCAGTAGTAGAAGTCATTGAGGTGGTAGAGCGCTGCTGAACGGTTCGCCAGGCAGATGGGGTACAGGATCATCTTCCTAGGGTCAGCATTCTCCTCTGTCAAATGAGGGCAACAGTTAAACGATCAAATTGGAGAGGCATTGAGAAAAATTCTACATGCTTTCTTTCAACGAAGATTAAAAAATGAGAATTGGTTCGTATGAACGAAGCGTGCAAGGAAAACTTGAAAAAATGGAATAGTTTAAATAAGACGGGCGCAGTTCTTACTACAAATGTACGTGTATTTTTACATCCCAAATAATGTAGAGCGCGATTACACTATTTAACTAAAAATTTTTATTTATTTTAACGACATTATTTGCTAAAGCTTTTTTACGTTTGATTTATTAAATAGATTATGTAAATGCTAGAAATCATTCGTACGATGAGAATATGTAATAAGTTATAAAAATTTGAGAGCAATTTTACATGACAATTAATTTTTTTGTTGTACAGCCTCAATTCTCGTCCCCATTTTTATACGACTGAAAAGTTTCTGGCCAAAGCCACTGCTTTCAAATGGATCTTTCCAGAATTTCTTTCAATTTTTCGAAAATATAATTTACACCAATTTAATTTTTCACGTCTAAGCTGTTTTCACGAGCCTAATTTACAAAATCTTTCCTTCGTATGACCCTTTAAATACAATAGGTTTGATGCGTAGACTTTGTGTGTTTGTTTCACATCAGCTGCTATGGGCACATGCCAACACAACCTGCTGACGTTCGACTAGTCGAAGAATGAAGACAAGATTCTTTACATAATGCACAAAGAAAATACCTTACCAATCCAATGATATGTCCAAAAGTAAATAATTTGGAAGATACACCAGAGGAAATGATGAGCTCAACATATCAACACATCATAGAAAATAACTTGCGCACCAGGTGCTCAAGGGACAAGCCGAGGTCACACCCGTGGCCGCCTGAACACTTAAAGAACACACTCAAGGACGCAGCAAGAACACTGCACTCACTGATCAACTTCCAATATTTACCAGATAAAACAGGGGCCTTTACGACTGCTTGGCTATAGCACTGTAACGCCTCTACGTTCTTTTTCCGTCCGAAGGCTTTATTTCCGGCCTCTTTTCTATCGAGTGCATCTCTTTCAGATTTTCCATGGTAAAATGTGCGAATTTCAATATCGTGAATCGCTGGAATTTTTTCGTAGCAGAAGCGAACTTTTTCCTCATCGGTGGAGAGCTTCGAAAATTCCTGTAGCAGATCGTTGGAGACAGATTGTCGGACGGTCTGATAGAACTGCTTGAAGAAGCCAGGTCTGTCCATGTCCTCCAGCATCTTGGTGGACCTGGAGAGAGACAATCCTGTCAGTACACATCTAAATTTGTGGTGAATACTGATGGTAATTCTACATAATGTACATAAATACTGCAGATTTATGGTAATTGTAACAATAGAACATGTACATTAATACTGCAGATTCCTGATAACTGTAATGATAAAGCATGTACATTAATACTGCACGCTTATGGCAACTGTAATGATAAAATATGTACTTTAACATTTCTCATCGATGATTTCACCAGTGTACCTGGAGAGGACAGCGAGGATAAAAGTTAAACAGTGTTCAGTAGAGAGGTGTGAAGTTCTAGATGAATATGCCCCACAAACAGAATATTTTGTCAATTATAAGAGCAACTACAGGGTACGAATGCTTAGTTAATTCCTCATGAATTTTAGACAAAATTACGAGCTAAGTTTTTGGACTATTTCGAAAATAATGTTAAGGATGTACAAGTGAAAGAATACAAGTTTTCTCTACAACTAAATAATTCAGTAAAAAATACGAGTATTGCGAAGACTTTCTGGCTCAATAATGCTCAAAACATTGGTTAGATTAAAATGAATTTGTGGAGGTAATATAATTGGAGAATATGCCCCGGAACAATGCTAGCATCAAATAGAAGCGAACGTAAAAAGTCGCAGAAGAAGAACTAAGTGCCTTCTCGTGCTCGAGGTGCAAGTCAAAATTGTACGTCCCTCCATTTTCAATGGCATAGAATTGGAAGGCAAGGAAAATGTACTGCGAGTAAATGGTAAAGGATGTGGAGAGGATAAGCCGTCGCAAAACTAACACTCGCATTCTTTGTTCATGTTAGGGACAAAGTAGGTAGATTTTTTCTTTGCTAGTTCAACCTTATCAGAACCATATTTTTGTAATAAGACTACTCCTAGGATTGTATGAAAAATAGCAGAAGCTTCACGAAACCGACCCTAAAACATAACTCGTCCTTATCGGCTTAGGCCAACAGGGATCACTGTCATGCCTGAAAGACGATAGAAATAATACAGATTAGTCTTAAATTATTATTTTGTTCAAAAGCAAGGTCGATATGCAGACAAGTGCATGAAATATGAACGACTGTTCACGCAACGTATCGCTCATTTAAAAAAACAAGTTAGGCCTTTCAGGGTTAAATAGAGCATAGTTCCACATCTCATTTCCTGAAGATACAACTCTTTTAAGTCTTAAAAGATCGTCAATATTTCAGAGAGGACATAACGGGAACTTTATTGTTGAAAATTACGAGTCCATTGCGGTAATTCAATCTCTGATGCTGCTGCTGTTGCACGTTCACAGAAAAACATAATAAAAATCATATGTTAAACGCTTGTATTGTCTGATCACACGTTAATACAATAATAGGCACTAATTATCCCAACCTTCGTTAAACCATATGAATAATATGTACTGAAAACATTGGAAAAAGGCACTATTACAGGAATACAACTTCAAACTCCACGGAGAATAAATCCAATATTTCAGTTACTCCCACAACAATAAACTCCGCGGAGAACACACCTAACATTTAAGTTACTCAGACAAATTATTCATTTAGAATTTAATTCACGATACGTGGGTTCAAGCCAAATGGAAGCAAAAATTAGCTATAATACCAGACTCATCAGTTACACCTCTTAAAAGCACAATCATAGCTACAAATCCCTAACAATTTCATTACAAATTTTCTTATTAAAATTACATCAAATTGAATTGATCTGCAGCCATATGCAATTTTTGGATACTTGCATGGCTGATGCCAAATGTGAATTGTAAAATGGGTGAATAACAGCGACAAGTACCAATACATTTTCCGCTTGCAGTAAAAGTTTAGGGAGGATATTCTATGAGACGATAAATTTTACATGAAATAGTGAGATGCACCACAATTTAAAACTAATGTAACGCGTGTAGGTGTTTAGGGTCAATTGGTAATGCTTGCTTTGTTAGAACGAGAATAAAAATAAGTATTACATATAGATTGGTATTAGTTTCTTCGAATGATGCGAATTCATTTGACAAAGCTCATAAAACACGCTCTTGAAAGCGAAATATATTTATTTTGTCAGCTTCCTTACCAGATTAAGGCTTTAACACTACAGTACAATTATCAAAACTATCGCTTTCATTTCTCTTTGGAATTGAGAAGACTTGTTTTGATACATGTAGTGTCCATACAGGTAGGGAATAAATTTTTTTTCGAAAAACACTGCAGTGGATCAGAGCATTCCCCATTATTCAACGCTTGAAAGGGATTACATTTGGACAATTTTTGTTACACGCCCTGTTGCAAAAACTCAAAAAGTTTATTTTAAACAACTTATATTGATAATAGCGTAATATTTGCAAACTGCATTAATATTTGCGTTTTATTCCGTGAGTAACCAATTGTGTACTCTGTACCGATACTGAAATTGCTTTCGATTCAGATGCTCGTGTTTTGGCAGAGAACACTTATATAACCTAAAACTCGTCAATAAATAAATTTTTATCCTCTACCTCCATGCGCCAGCGGAAGCCCCTTAGCCTGTTCTCCTCTAATGGTCTCCATTGAGTACTATCTTTAAGACGGCTAATGAAGGGCAATAAATTATAGCTAATAAAAGTAGATTCTTGCAGTCCAGCTTCAACAAGAGTTTAATACCAACTATAACAATAGTAACAATAATAAAAATAATTCCTTCATTTGAAAAACTATAATGTACAAAGACGCATGTACATCCGAAGAAACGCAAAATCTACCGCTATGTTCGACAAATTTAGAGAGCATATATTTTGTAAGCAATACAGTCGAAAATTCGGTAGGATCAGGGGTGCAAAAAATGAATACTTTGAAGCTTCTGACTACTCCAGACAACGTTTCTTTCCAAATATACCCCCTCGTTTGCATACAATATTCTGTTCCATCTCAGTAGCAGGGACGAACGTCGGCATAGGCCAGAGTTTCTAATTACCTCTGGAAGAGCATTATTGTCATTCTCTGTTCTCTCCTGAAACTCGATGCTCATTTTCTTGCCAACACTTTGAGGCAGCAGACATAATGCGATGCGAACAGGGTTGAGACGAGAGCATGTCAAGGAATACCAAACATTAAAAAACAAGTCTTTGTAGGCTACTCTCAGTCAAGAAATTTGGCAGTTTGTGTGAAGTTTGACCAAAGGGCATTGCAGTATCTTGAGTAACAAAACGTTTTGAATAGCAGCATTTTTACAGTTTTCTCACAGGATCTAAATATACGCGCTCGTTGATTGCCTATCGCGTTCAATTTTCTGACCTGTTCCCAATCGCTGCATTGTCGTCAGCACTGGTGGTTATTTCATGGTACAGGAAACTAGTCGCATAATTCACGCATTCTCCACAAGTTTAGCAGTTTCAAGATTATCGTATAGGTTTGAGGAGACCAATAAATTACATAATGAAGGCCAATAAATTATAGCTTATTAAGTAAATTCTTTCAGTCCTGGGTCACCAGAAGGGCTTTAATGAAGACCGATAAGATGGCGAGAGCAAAAACTCTAGATTCCAACACCAACGTGAGACTGCATCGGTAGAATTGAGGGCAAAGATCTGCGTAGAAAATGGTATGAGAACACCACCAGCCACGCGTTTGTGTCCTGCAATAATTCCCCATGAAATACGATTTGTTACGGGTTACGAACCTACCACTCATTTTCATCACTATAGTATTGTCTCAAAAATTTCACGTTGTAACTCACATTGTCCTAAATTGCTTATTTCTCAGTAACGACTCGGTTTAGGCCCATTACCGAGAGAGAGTTTATCGAAATATCCTATCACCAACCCTTCAGTGACATGTGCTTCGTATATTAGGTACTTCATCCTCCGTCTTCTACAAAATTCGGCACTAAATGGGTTAAAAAAGCACCAAAATAACAGTACTAGTGACTAGAAGACGTCCAACACTCTCTCGTGCATCCCCCAATAAAGATAGGAATAATTAACAAAAACGAGAACGAGGTACAACTACCAGACACTATATGAGGAAGGATGGGGAGGTGGGTGGGAGGAGAGTTAGATCCCAGTCTTTCTGGCGCTGTCGAGTTTCTTTGTTTGTCGTCTGGAGAAGAAGAGAGCGAGCTGGGCGTCACCATTTACTGTGTTTACTTATGGCGGTGACTCGGGAGTTATCACGATTTCATCTCGACTATGTCTCGTAATATGTGCAGTATGTGTGGAAATTCGAGAAATTTAGTTCCTGAATAAGCAGTGCATCTCGTCCGCAGTAAAGACCGTGCTCTACTTCCATTCTAATTTTGCACAATATCACACTACGATACGGTATACAAGAGCAGGTTTTCTTCTTGAACAGAAAAGATTTCGTGAAAATTCATTCGAAGAGGAAACGATTCTCTCTTTGTTCCTGTCAGGCCCTTCAGAGGCCTTGCAACAGCGATGCACAACGCTCAGTCAGCAAAGAGCAGCCGTTCCGGGCTTTTCTGGTCTACCATTCACAGCATCGTTGTCACAGACTCGCCAGCTGCAGCAACAGCCAGCAAGAAGATAATCACACGCAAGGTGAGTTTGATAACCCGGAGTTGCATTACCAGCTTTGCAACTTTACTGAACTCACGCTTCATATCTATTTTAGCGCTATGCGAAAACTTAAAATATTTCTCAAAGTATTTATACGTTCCTGTTATGAGGCAAAGACAAAAGATATACGCCATAGTATCACCTCGGATTGTGCGCAATAAACGTTCAGCTGACGCGAAGAATCGAACCTCGCCTTGACCTACAATACCAGACGCTCAAAAGACTCAATGCGAGGGATACCATTCCGCTAGCCGGACACGACCTGTGGCAGGTTCTCTCCGGTAATAAGGAAGTCACCAAACTATTTCGTTCTCGTGTTCTTGCTGCGGTTTTGTGGGGTAAAACCCAATAAATTTCGTTATATACTGATTTTGCCAGCAAGACAAAGAGACAGGTTATCAATAGAAGCTATATATTTTCATCAAGTCAATGAGGAATAAGAACACGTTTCTTACATTAATTTTTGGTTACTTTACAAGTACCTTTCCAACTTTGTAGTCTAAACATTTGAAGCCTGTGATAGAAGTCACTGAAAAGGAGTCAAAACATCCATTTGAAATCAAATTGAAAGATGAGGAAATCATGGTTGTAGAAAACGTCCCGCCCAAAGTTTAAATGTATTCTGTAACATTTCGGTGATCACTGTAAAGCTATCGATTTTTTGCTTTTACCAGTATCAAAACAAAGACAAGAGCAATAAAACATGGAAAATGAGTTGCAATAATCCATATTTGCTAGAACACGGTTATATAATCCTAGTCAAGTGAACACAACTTTCGATATGCGACAGTTCCATCGCAAATTCATCATCTCAAGGCAACTAATTTCTTGCAGTGGTGACGTACGAAGTCCAGAGGAAAGACGCTGCAGCCGCTCGAGAGGGCAGGGTGGCATCGACGGTATACTGGAGCCTCGACTGATGAGCACAAATACACAAATATCGGTCATGCAAACAATAAATTTTCAGAAAATTATTACCATCTACTAATTCAGCCAATTCCCAATCATAAATTGAAATTAATCGAAAGTGGAAATGAATTTTCGGAGAGGTTTTTGATCGTATGGCGAGTTTTCCGTAAGTGGAGGGACGTCCGTAAGTCGGAGTTCCCATGTACTTCTTGCTTTGTTTCGGTGGCGCACGTTCTACGGGTATTTGACTTGAAACTTTTGGTAAAATTCGACTACTTGAGGAGTTAACAGAATTCCAAAACTCGGTAACACTTGTTCCCATTCAAAAGGACTTCGAGCGAAGGGAGAATATCTGAATCATATAAGGAGGCACACTGTTTTTAATGAACATTGAACATAACGTAAGTAGTCGTTCGTATTTTGAGCACTTGTGTGAACATTGACCATAGTTTTGAAGAGAACAATATGAATGTAAAACTAAACTATACTGTTTATAATTTTCCTCGGGAATGGAAGTGGTCCTTACAGGTTCAATTGTGAGCGAATACAACTTACTCACAAATTACTCGCGACAGAAAAAAAGGCTTATGGCTTGAAGGTCATCATTCTAAACTAAACTGAGTGCCTATTGTACTCTCACCCTCATGTTACTCATTTATCAGGTGATCCACTTCAGTCAAAGTCATTCACCAGCCTCATACTCGTCCAAAACTCTTTCCCTAATCATCCTTATATTCAACCACTCTTCCTCCAAATCCCCCCCCCTCCCTCACGTCCCCGCTCACACTAAAACAAAGGTCCTTTGAGCAGTACTGCGAACAGCTATTGCGTAGCTCTACTCACACGCACACCACACACGCACACCACATACTCATACGCACACCACATACTCACACGCACACGTGCACCAAGCCAATGC
The DNA here is from genome assembly GCA_014899125.1 of Orchestia grillus. NCBI lineage: Eukaryota > Metazoa > Arthropoda > Malacostraca > Amphipoda > Talitridae > Orchestia > Orchestia grillus. The sequence goes on from VOMN01102224.1 coordinate 21,525, forward strand.
ATCACACCGTTATCACTTTGCGCTAGACACCGCCGTCTTTTAAATGTTCAGTTCAAAATAAGATATTCTCACTCAAATGCTTGCCTGTGCAAAGACCACAAAGAAACTAAATCGCCAGCCATGCATTTGCCTTTTGCTGAGCAGCCAGCTTGTCAAGTTCGAACGAAGAGAAAGGATTTCCTAGTTTCGAATTATGCGTCAGGCAGAGACAATTGCGACGGTTCTCGGCTTTAATTTACGCCTGCAACGGAGAGGAAATTATACTGTATCCGTGCACCCCAATGCTAACTTAGAGCTGTTCAAGGATAACGGCAATGAATTTGCATGAAATTCGATCAATAATGGAAGATGCGTTATTTCGTCATCTGAATATTTCACTCACTTCTCTCACCCCTAAAATACAGAGCCTTTTGCTTGATTGTGCAACGTAACATTTGGACAAATTTTGTTGCACATGCATATATATATATATATATGTATATATATCGAGAAAAATTACCAGCTTCAGAACTGTCCCTGCTATTTTCGAATTATGATTCTCAATTGAGTATTCAAGTGAAATGAGATCTACTATTTTTAATCATCTATGCATATATGTATGTACTAATTTAACCTTCACTTTATGTAAACGAGTAGCATATAAGAAAAACATTTTTATTCAATACTTTATCAATAGAACTGCGTATTTTTGTACTCGATTACGGCGTACGACTAGAATGAAAGAAAAATCGTTTATTCCGAAATCAGTCACATGCAAAGTCTATAACTTTCGGTTTTTCAATTAGTAAAATTACAGGATGTAATCGAATGACGAAACAACCTACTTCAAATGCAGACTATGAACAAACATGGTTCTTTCCATTCCTCAATACCCTAATGAGATGACTGTCAATTGCTGATGTCAGTCGTGCAATCTCAGATGGCATAATTGATCGACAAACACTTTCAATTGCTTTCCACACAAATTCACAGCTTGAGTATTGCTTGCAATCAGCATAAATCCTGCTGATTACAATGGATTCAAATTTTTGACGGGATTGAAATCGGGCTTCAAATCAATTGAAGTCTACACTATTAAATTTTACCCTGCGAATGCATTCATTAATCTTTTTGTAGGTGTATTATCCTGTTGAAATATCAAAGACCTTTTCATTCTTGGTTGATCATGAAGCCAGGGAAGAAAAGCGTCGCCTTAGAGCTTACAATATGAATTTGACTTCAATTCAATCCTTCTGGTAGTGTGTAGGGGCCAAATGACTCATCTCCTTGAATCACAAAACATGATTCCCCACCACCCTGTTGCCGACAAATGCATACTCCTGCCAAACGACCATTCAACAGCCAACCAGATGACCACCCATCAGGTCCATCGTCCGTTGCACGGGACTCATCACTAAAAGTTTCAGCACGGAAATTGACCTTTGTGCAATTCGCTTCCTGTTGAACTGTTTTGATTCTGTTTGCTTAGCTCAATGGAAGCCTTCTCATGAGACTCCTCACTTTGGCAAGGGTGTCGAGGGTTCTTCACATGGAGGTTTGACCAACTTTTGGCGTACCAGCTGCTTCAAAAATATTCTTGCTGGTAGAATGGAGGAGTTTCAAAAGTTTCCAATCTTGTTTTACGAATATCCCGTGTACATAACTACCATAAATGCGCTCTTTCTCGCGTCTTTCTGCATGTTTTACCAGAAAACAAATGATTTATAATACTGTGATCACTACGTATCCTTTTAAACATTTCTAGCGTTGACACCAGTTCCAAGCATGGAAGTAACATTTGCACGATCTTCTTCGGTAAGACCATATTACGTGCCCATTGTTAGTAAGTGTTAATACACTCAGCCAGGCAGTTACACACCACTCATGTACTGGCATTGAAGAGGGGACCTTGGGCGACTCGGAAGTCTCCTCGAATAGCCTATGTTGCGTCCCGAAGTGCTGACGCTAGGCTGCAACCCGAAGTGCTGACGATTCTAAACGATTTTTGGGAAATGTTGCACTCAATCGCAGCGAACAGATTCTTCGTTCTTCGTTATTTAGACAGAAGATTTGGATTAACTGAACACTGGCCGGTTCGTTACAGCAACAGCGCTTCCGGATTTGCTGAAATGGCAGTTGAACTTGAAAAAATTGCACCCTTTGTCGGCGCAATAGTGGAGATTCTTCCAGAAAAATTAGCTAACTGTGGCTTCAAGTTATACCGTGTGGGCTAGGGCACCTCGAAGCGACCTGAAGGAGCAGTAGCGTAACTTGTGAGATGGATACCAGGAGACAAGAACATTCTCGCTGGCCCATTGATAATTATTGACTATAAGGTGGTGATATTTGCGCTTGGGCAGCCAAAAATCTAGATAATTATAAATGCTGTAGCAACGAAGTTGATCTGCCTGAGAGACAAAAGAAAAAAGTCAGCGTCGGCAGCTAAAGAGACCCCCAATGGACTCTTGTACCCGAGTATTCCACACAGCAAATAGAGATACTACAGAAGAGCTCAAATTATTTTCGGTGCTCTGACGAGGCTAGACACGACCTGTATGCTACTAAGAGCTGAACATGGGAGACCAACACTCCCCACGTGGTGCCCTCGGCCCACGAGGTGCGCTGCACGAAATGCGACACCGCAGGTCATCCAAGGTGGGCGAGGTGCGTGAGGGCCAGCACGCACGGGGCTCAACGAGTCAAAAGCTCATAATAAACTGAACGGTCGTTTGTTCTTAGGGAGGTCTTAGAACAGCCTCCGATAGCGCACTTTTAGCTAGAGACCGAGCTGCTGGGCTGAGGGATGACAGTTTGTACTGAGAGCTACAGGCACTGTTGGTGACACCACAACTACAGCAGCAGCACAACACCAGCAGCACGACAACTCCACCAGCAGCACCACAACTCCACCAGCAGCACCACAACGCCACAACACTACTACCACAACGCCACAACACCACTACCAGGAGCACCACCACAACACTACCAGCAGCAGCACCACAACGCACCACAAAAGTTCACACACCCACAGAGCGTCCACAGCTTGAGGATGAGGTACTTGCCATTGGTGCACCGCACTTGACAGTCAACACACGATTAGGGGAGTTGAATAAGTCTGAAGATTTTTAACAGATATTTTCAACGAGATTGCCCCTGAGCTCCTCTTGTTTAAAGACAGTAATGATTTTAAGAGAAGTCGCTTCGCTTCTTGATTTAAACTTAGCGCGCAAACTCTAATTAGTAAACAAATAATTTTCACTATGAATGGACAATACGAGTATCATTTGGTGGTACTGGAGAGCTCGGCGATGTATGAAAATGAATGGTTACGCTAGCTAGTAAATGTAAGTCGCAAACACAAGACCATGTCGAAGCAAGAGGTTTTTTGAGCCGCATTACGGATTCAGGTTATGGAGCTCCAGGCTGTTGTAATTGGCCTCCGACATTCCACAGATCAACTAGGATCGAACTCGATTGCAGTAATTCAGTGCACTTTCCAGAACCAAGGATTGAGATTTTGCTAGAGGAACACGTATCCCAGATACCCGCAGAGCAGTCAATTCTACCACTGAGCTGACTGATCAAGTAGGAATAGCTGGCTAGAGGAACTTGTTCCTAAATGTAAAACATGTTGATCAATTTTATCCCGCCGCTGACTCGATGAAACGAATACAACTACCGACCCGTAGAATAGAATATGGCAACATGAAAAGCATGAGTGGCGACATTCTTGGCCATCTACTTAAGTTCCATGTCGTCAGTCACCAATCACGCACAGGCACCAGAGTAGACGTGAAATAGGAAGGCAGGACAAGTCTGAGGACGGGTTTGATCCCCACCACCGCATGTGTTCTGTGATCACCATCAATACTAACGCCGTAAAGTCTGCAAAATCTGCACCTTAGGTTTCAAGCACTCGAGATGGCAGTAATAATAATAAGTCACACAGAAGATTTGCTAACTGAAGCAATATAATTATTTCCTCAACGATGCTACCCACTGCCATTTTCAATACTGAAAGTACAATCAGTTTACCATCAGACTGATCAGTCGAGCACCACTAATACACTTTCAGTCGAAAAGATGAAAACTATCTGCACTCTGAGAAACTCGAGCGTTGTGCGTGTGGGACGAAGAGTAATTTGAGAGCGCATGGTTAAAAAAAATTATAATTGTCCTACATAGATCTAATGTTCATAGACCAAACTATCATTTTTTCCCAATGTCATACTAAACATGCAGTAGAATATGAAGAATGACTCATAAACAATGTTAAAGATTAGATTAAATATTTAGTTTAAAGCTCCTTACCCACATGGAATGTGATCTAAAGCTTCTCACCCACATGGAATGTGATCTAAAGAAAGCAAGAAAGAAACCATTTGGCATCGATTTCAAAAAACGTGGAATCTATGCATGGGTACGTTCCCACACAAGATCCCTACGCATAGAAACGGTAAGTTAAATAAGGAAGAGGAAGAAAAGATAAAGGATAATTAATCAGAGGAGAAAGCGTGAAAATGGAAAGAAGCAAATTGGGCATGAAAGGTAGAAGTCCTGTAGGCTTACTTAAAACTGGAAATAATGTTAAAAAAATACTGAAAAGATAATTCTAGTAAAATTAAATTCCAAATGTCTTTTCAAGGGTAACACGTCACGGTACACGGTACACTCTACTCGTGCAGTCACATCGGCACAAAAATTCCCCCGTTTTACTTCACAGTAAATACTTCGATAATTTAATCGTTGGTTTCGCATGAGTGTCGTAGCATATCAACAAAAAAATCTGAATGTATCACAATAAGCATGATATTCAATGAAAAATTTTGGCTCTGTACAATTAATAGCACAAGTAGAGAATATCAACAGGAGTTTTTTCTAGAATAATGGTACTATATTCTAATACAGAAACTTTTCAATGAATTGCAGCTTTTCAAATTACGCTTGGCGAAAACATTCACTTCATGTACTGTAGACAATTAACATCCCAAGCACGTTTACAAATATCCCCTGAATAATTTTCTCCTAAAAAAAATGTTACCGAGTTCTAAAGTCAAAATTTTCAGCCCTATGGGTCCACGGACAAATTAGTACGTTTAATATATATTTCTTAATGTTTCGTTCAAAGCTTTACTAAAAATGCACGCAAATGTATGTAATGGGAACGAGTGCTTTCTCAACATTTCATCCTTTCAAGAAATAAGTTAGGCTCTGGGTTAATTAAATTAAGTTAGTATCAATTAGAATGTATTTGACATGCAGTACACTGTTCGGTTTTGAGTCGCATGCAAGTATTGGCGCGTGAATGATGCGAGGTTCGAGCTTCTGTAGCCAAAGGAAGCCCTTCGCGACTTCGCCAAAATTCGTATGCTCAGCCGGGGATCGAACCCACACTTCCCAGTTGTGAGTGGAACTTGTTACCATCGCACCAGGGCAAAATGCAACTTTGTCCATAATATTGGAAGAAAGCCTTCACTTCTGTATTGACTAACACAACTACCCCCTTTAAGGGCCCCTTGAACGACTTTTTCTAGCGGAGGCGCGACGGCTCAAGTGACGTCAGAGGGTCGGGGAATGAAGGAAGCGTTTAATTACGACCACAGTGCAGAAAACCCGAAGCTTGGGGAGTGAGGGGGTAGGGGAGTGTAGTGAGGGGAGGGGGGTACTGCACAG
>VOMN01102225.1:0-32518 GCA_014899125.1 Orchestia grillus
CAAGTCGTGTTTGCACAATAACTTCACCAAGAAAACTGACCTCATCGAGCTGATACTTTGATCACGTGACTTCAGTGCTCAATAATTCAACAGCACCGCCACATAAACGGGGCAGAATGACTTCGGCTTTCGGAAGTAAAAAAAGGTTTGGATTTAGCTTCCCATGAACGTGCAATGACAAATCATTCCCCTATCTTTGGAAACATGACTATTTCGTGCCATGTTTACTTTATTCATTGCTGAATTCGAATGATAAAGATCCAGGGAGAAACATTCAGCATTGCGGGGAAAGTAATTAGGCTGCGAAAAAATGTGAAAAATGCAAGAAATTTAAAAAAACAAAGTAAAAAACTTACAAGGCTTTTTAAGGTCCCCCGCAGTAAAAAGTTCTTATGATGTATCACAGATACAAATACACTGCGGGACAATGTTGAAGTCGCATGATACATTTTGAAAGCAACGCAAAATTTTCTACCTTCAACGCAATAATGGGCACTGAACGTAGTGAGGGAAACCAGAAGTTGTTCCCACAGGTCGCTGAGGGTGTTCAGTCGACTCACGGGCTGCTCGTGAAGTTACAAGAGTTCTTCTTCACAGCTGAACTTGAGATTGTGAGTGCCATCAATTTCTCAGTGTTGTGCGCTCCCAAATGAGCCCAAGCCACCATTAATGGACCGTAAAAAACGCTTGCACAAGTTCAAAGTTGGAGATAAGCTATTTACTGCTGGATCAGCAAAAGCCTTGTGTATTGCGACGCCTTTGTTTCGGCTAAAATTTCCCATGCGATCGTTCTAACGAAGCGCGCTGCGTGAGTCGCCGCGGCCTTATACGCCTCGTCGCTGTCACTCTTCAATCAAAATGGTCGTGAATCGAAGCTCAAACTCCCCTTGATCCTAATCTTCTTATTTGGCATCCTTCATAAGCTCGAGCTTATTGGAGCAGCGCTCACAAGACAAAAGCAAAACGTATGAGCGACCCTGTTGCAGTTTGTGTGTTCGATTGGATTCCGTGTGCGCTTCATTATGAAAATCGTTAAAGTGTTCCAGCCGTATCACGTGGGAAGTTTATTTGACCGAGCTCTCACTGAAATTCTCCTTGTTCGCCAGTTACATAATCATGAAAAAATTACAACACAGAAGTTCAATTTTTAAGGAACACTGACGAATTTTCCTCTTCAGCTTAAGGCAACATTTTTTTTAGAAAGATTAATAAACAATATATTTTCAAACGGGGAGCGACAGATGTATTTTACACAACGTTCATGGTTGCGAATATCTCACAGCGAAGCAACGTCCTCGTCAGCAGAGCTCTCCGCGCCCTCAGAAGTAAATGCAATTGAGTCTATGAAATTAAGGCTACTTCTCAGCCGCTCATTCCTTTGATATTTTGACTTCATTAGATCAGATACAACTAGATTGGAAGGTTTGACTAGTGACTCTCATGAAGTAGGTGCAGAGGTGACCGAGAACAGTTGTCCTATCTTGAGTGATCTGCAGCGAGTGCGAAAGGATCGAAGTTCCAGAAGTAATCTTCTCTATAATCAGTCTTGGTGAGGCGTAAAGCAGGACAAAGCTCTTTAGCTACGCTCATTCGTGATCAATGAGCTCTTGCTTAAGTTGGGACGGAGCAAGGCGCTCAGCGGGATCAGCAGGTGACGTTTGGTTGAGGACATTGTGCCGCTTTGCTACAGAATCCCTCCCAAATGACGGCGTGCTGCTGCTGCCAAAACATCCAGGGATCGTTCAGGCGGCCTACTTCGTAACGAGAGCAGTTTTGCTCTGATTTACACTCATTTTTTTGCGTAGTCCTTCATCAGTGTTAGTTGTTCTCCTCATTACGAGTATGTAATTCTTCGTATATAGAGGATGTCATGCATGGCTGGTGATGATATAGAAGCTGAAAGTAAGGTGATGATGTACTGGCAGCAGCGATGTACAGGCAGCAGCGACGTACTGGCAGTAGCGATGTACTGGCAGCAGCGATGTACTGGCAGTAGCGATGTACAGGCAGCAGCGATGTACTCCAGAAACGCCCAGACGCCCCAAAAAGGCCACAATAGGCAGAGTGTTCATCATTCAGAGCAGGCCTCGCCTAGGGAGCTGGGGCACGTGCGGCTGTGCCTCAGACGGCCCTCACTCCCAACAGTCACGGCGCCATCCCAGGACAGCTTCATCGCCGCCTCATTGATGAATTGACAGAATAATTGATACTGACACTTGTGAGGCACTGAATTGCAGAAAATTATAGGTTCTCTGGTGAAAAAGTTCTAGTCGCACTACCGGCTCTCAATATATGTTCTTTCCTCAAATGGAATATTTTTCACAGATTTTTCATTCTTGGAATTCAATGATGTTCATGGGGCGAAAAATAACATGACTGAGCAATTTTTTCACTTTCTACAATGAGATAATGTAATAGAAATGAAAAAAATATAGTTTATTTGATGCGCATTGATTTTGGGCGGCATTTTTGAAGTTTGTGAAAGCGCTGTTGCTGAGGATCGTGCTGTTCAGATGTAAAGATGTACTACAATTCATGGCGTAGCTATAGAGTGTATCAAAATTTGTATACTTTGTTTGTGACTGATTTCGGACTAAACGATTTTTTTGTCTTTATTCCGTTCGTTACTGAAGGCATTGCTGTTCAGGGGCGCCCTGCTGCCTCACTCTCGCATGCCAGTCGCAGCCCCTCAGTAGTTCGAAAAAGGTTGATCAGGTTTTGGTTTCTTTGACATTTCTTTTTCCTCAATGTTTCCAAGTCAATTTTGCATTCGCTCGTTCAAAAAAACACTTTGTTCTCATTATCTTTGATTCTAATGAATATCATGCAGCGCTCGAACATTTAATTAAGTTTAGCTTTCGTTCACTGCTTTTCTCAAAATAATTAAATACACAGGGTTGAAGATTGGCTCATAATTACACAAATTGTTGGGCAACTGTGAAATTACTTAATGAGTTAGTCCGAATACTTGCATTCGATTCTGGGACGGAGGGAATCTTTAGATGAACCTTTTACCGATGAAATTGCTGTGGCGAGATGACTGCATTTAGCTTCGTAGAAAAAACTAGCTGCAGCTCTGTGAAAGTGGATTTGAAACCCATAGAGGCTGTAAACAGTTAAATAGAGCTAGCGCATATCATGGACTCAAAAGGCCTTACAAAAACCGTGGACTGAACCTTCAATCGATGTCTGCATTAGACGTCGGCAGGGTACCGTTGCTAGAAATTCATGTTCCATTTTCAAGAATAATTTCTTCATGAGCTCCTATAGCGATTATCTGACACTCTTGTTCTCAACATAGTATGAGGACTGATCCTTGAGGAGCGTAGCTGCCATGTAGCTATAACTGAATATTGCTTGACACCACAGCATCCTCAACGGGCAAGACTCCAGCCCTTGTTATAGCAGCCGAAGAATCAATACATTCACTTCTCACAACTAGCGTTTGCCAATTTTCCTGGTATTACGCAATAAACCGTTCTGATGCTAGGGCCAAGTCTCTACTCCTTCATCTCCAAAGTTTAGTTTTTTCGGTTAGATTCTACACTAATCTGTAATTTTGTCCACTCAAGTACTTATGTCTATTATTTCACAAATTTATAGAAAGGGCGACGAAAATGTATGACCAGGTCGACTCGAAGGCAAGATGGCGTGAGGGCCGCTCTGCAGTTTATCACGTGAGAGAGCGGCTCAATTTTGAGGAAGGAAATGCTGTAACAGGAGCGGCAGAAAAAAGAGAAGCGAAGGTTTTCCGCCGATCGGATGAAACATGAGTCGCTTGCTAGACTTCAGGCAGCTCTGCTCGGAAATGTCATATTAACATTACATGAAACACAAGGTATTTGCGTTTTTCTGAATCAAATATTATTCTGCCACTACAATCCGCTGTGATTCGTACGCTAGAATCCGTTGAATCAAAATCAAACTTGAATCAAAATATCACTAATTATTTTCCCTTTCAGAGGTGCGTTCTTAAGTTAGGCGAATCACAGCAATGGCGGTTGACGGTCGACGCCAACCGACACGAACATGGGGCCCGCCACGCTAATTTTCCGGGTTATTGCCAGTTTTTGACCGCTAAAATTTGCTCTATTTCAACCTTCGTCCCGTTTGCCTTGGTTTTTAGTGAACGCTGAATGAAACAACTTTTTGTAATTAATGATAACGTTGAATATCAAAAAGAGTAGTTTTTCTTCGCACCGCCTGGTAGAAAACCAACGTGACTGTCTATTGTATCTGTGTTGAAACTAAATGGAGCTGTGTTGCCATTACCCTTATAACTTATAAAGTTGTTAACTATAAGTCAGAAGCTTCGTGTTATTTCCACGAGAAAAAAATTTTGATTGACGATGAAACGAGCTTAAATCGATTTCGATTTCGTCTAAGCAGGAGCAATTCATCCTCTGGCTTGAATAGTCAGCAGCATTTCATGCTCTGACATCCGATGTTTCCCCTAAAATTAACCCAGATGTTTTCCGCTCGTTATACGGGCAACGAAAATTGCTGCTCTTTTCCCCTTCAGAGAAGGAAGCAATCGTTCGAAATCACCGGAAATTTCACGATTAGGAAGAATTATTTTTGAAAAAGTTGTTTACTTCAACACACCACGACAGCGGCTTCCAGCAGATTGAAGAATAATTCTTTCCCAGCAGGCGACAATGTAATATACCGCGTAGAATTCCATCTTCTGAGAGGGCTGGAACTTTAAATTAATTATTAAATAATTTAAATAAATGATTTTACTTCAAGACGAGCTCGTGTGGCCTGTGGTGCGGTGGAAATATTCGAAGATAATCCTCAAACAGAAGAGTGAGAAAAGAGTGAAATGCAATTAAAAATAACAAAGAGAATTGCATTACCTTTTTCCGTACGCTGTGCCGGCAAATTGAGGTTACGAACCCTCTCAAATAACGCGTGTGCCGTTTTAAATAAGTTGAGGGTCAATTCATTCTTGTAATTTAGAGGCTGGCCTCGATATGGAATTAAATTGCTGCAAAAAGCTAGTTTTGTAATTGTTCGCCGACGTGCAGGCGCTGCAACGGGTATTCCACAGGCTCCTGCCGCTCTCATTTCTACATAGAATTAGAGAGGAGGCTGATTGAGCGAAATCTAGATTTCAGTTACGCTACAATTTAGTTAAGTTATTAGCCTTTGAGTGCGTATGATTTCTGATAATACTTTCATAAATTTAGCAAAATATCCAGGAAATTAATCAATTACAATCTAAATGTTTGAGCAGCTTCAACGTAAGACGAATACATTTATCAGAGGACGAATATATTGCGGTGAATTTCCGACGCCGTTTAGACGGAAGCCGCATGCATAATTTCTCCTGTATAAAGTTTGCTATAGCCGACTTGCGGGCTCGTATGAAATTGATTCTCCGGTGTAATCACAAATTTTAGGAGTGAACATTGAAGATATTTCGTTCTCGAGTGCCTCTCGCTCTGTTCAAAGCGACAGCAGCCGAATTTGAATCATCTTCTACATACTTAGTACTCCGATAGAAAGATCATTTGGGCATGCTTATGACATTTTCCAGGGGAAGTACGTAAATGGCGTGAATACTCACTTAAATACGTGAAAATAAAACTCTTGTTCGGTCGTTCGATTATTTCTGAACGCTTCCGTACGTACAGATACCGTACGATGACGGCATGCACAGCGACACATTCGAGTGCTTCCTCTAAAACTCCGTCATTTCATACAACTTTTCTACGATTCTCCTAAAATGTATGCTGGATGCCGCGAGAAATGGTAATCTTTACAGAAAAGACCATGTGGAGCTTTATTCATGATAAATTGCAGCTAGCTTCGCTTCTTGGTCAGCACTAAAGGGCTTCGAAAACAAGCAAGCAGGAGGAGAGGAAGTCGAGTCGTGGGTGCTTGGTGTACTTGGCCTTATCTGTCGTGATTCAGATCAGTTGCTGAAGCAGTGTAACCTTAAATAGCTGTCAGCAGGTCTCCTCTGCTAAACTAAAGCCATTAGTTTACCTGGCCCACATCCCGTCCGATAATGGCTCGCTCAGATCTTCCCCGAGACAACATACACTTGCGCCGCCAGACAAACGGTCTCCTCGCCTGCGCTCCATATGAGCGCTCGGAACGCACCACCGTCTGAATTGTGCGTGTAAGGTCGCTGCTTGGCCAAGTAGTCAACGAAGGATAAGAAAAATCAATAAAGTAGCTTTTTTTTATCGACCACTGAGTCGTATCAAAGCAAAATTTGAATTAGTAAAGCTATACAAATACTGTTATTCCTAAAATAGTTGAACCCCATCGTCGGGTTAGGGTTTCAATTCTCCAGCTGTTCAGTTGACTGCCAGCCTAAGCATTTACTCTGTACTGCGGTGGTTTCCTTCATGTTGAGAGTCAGAGTAGGGAAAAGGATTGTCATTTCCGCATTGTCGCGCTTGATTTTCGTTTGTTTCAAATTCTTCTCAAAGTGTGATGCATGTGCCAGTAATATCGGGGATACATCAATGAAAGGCGAGGCAAAAATAAGATTCGATCTTATCGCTTCAGTTCTCATGCGCCAGCGCCTTTTCCTTTGTCAATGAGCGTTTGAACTCTTTTCGAAATCACCAAAGTACGACGGAGAGCTCCATTTCTCTCCAACGAATTCGTTCCTACCCAAGCAGGGATACAGACCAAAGTGTAAAAATATTGTCTTCGATCCTAGAGCTCTTTCAATCACCGACTGTGATCAATTCAATGAAGTAAAATGTGTAAAAATTGCTGTGCTTTATTCCTAAAATTGAGCTGGCGTTCGCCAGTAGCTCCTGCAGGAATACAACCCAATTATAATCATGCCACTCAACAGTCAGGCGTGACTAAATCTTGTCTTACAAGCCGCAATTTTTCGCTGGAAGCGCGTCAGTTTAGTCAGAACTTGGCTGGCGAATGCAGCGCTTCGCCATTAATTAATGGAGAAGTCTTGACGTCACATGTCCAAAATGATGGAGAGTGAGCACGAGGGACCATGAAAAAATTGTCTGATGAATATCTATCATGAAAGTTTGCGCTTTCGATCAATAGATTTGTAAAAACCAGCGAGTAGGAGAACAAAAAAATTCCTCTGTGCCATGAGAAATGTTTCATGCGAAGCTCTCGAAAAGGTCGCTAGCTGAAGCCTTGACGAGCGAAGCGTATATTTCTTCAACGCTCGGACTTTCTGAGGTGCAAATGAGAGCGGCGTTGTGAGTTATAATCGAGCTCATGCCGCTGTCGCAAAACTTGGATCGTGGCATGCAAGTGAAGGCAATTTACACTGAAACATGATCATCAGCGGTTTGGGGCTTGTGTTCTTTTGCGACACCAAATTTCATGGTTGTCAGGCAGAAGATCTTGGGAGTTGAATCGAGAGAGCCAGAATAGATTTAGCCTTAGTTATGCCAGAACTTCGAAGGAGAAATAACGATACCAGCTATTATGTGCATGCAGATACCCCTAGCACACAAATGATCCGTTCGATTAGGGACAGAATTTGAGGATCGGAAAGCTGCTTTCTTGGCCAAAGGAAGGTAGAGCGGCCTCTGATTTTGGTCGTCCTGGATTGTCAGGTTTGGTGAGCAACAAAAGGGAGGCGCAAGACTAATGGTCCTTTAATTCGGAGCAGAGATCTGATGTGTGTTTGTAGAAGCGTAACGGCGCGTGTGAGCCCCACGTTTCAGAAGTCATGGACCATTGTCACCAGAGGCTTTACATGGTGCCCTCCCTAGCCTTCTTCCTCGCCCTGATGAAGTCGCTTCGTTTTTCTGTTTGACTTAATTGCTGATGACCTTTTGGGATTCGCTTCCCTATCGATTTGCTTCCGGAATAAACAGACGCTTTCTAATGAAAGAATCCAGGGATAGATCGAGAGTGTGAATGGACACCGCACGCACGAATCTAAATGTTTTTACTCACTTTAGAACTTGGCTTCATAAGTTATTTTGATGAATCACATTTTTTTTTGTGAAACAAAAGCTAATATTGAGTTATGCGATGAATTATATTCTCTTCGAATTCTTGACACTAATTATATTGTCATTTAAGTGGGTCGAAAAGTTCAAACTTATCTCACACGATTATGCAATTTGCGACGATCAGCTCTGGCGGAGTCGTCTTGTGTCGCCCCCACTGCCACTCGGGCCGCCCCAGGCTGTGAATTATGCTTCACTTAACACACTATGTTAGCTTGCGGTGCGCAGGGGAAATAAATGATGCGCATGGGCGTTGTCGTGTTGCAGGACCATTTGTTACCAGCCCTCAATTGGTCACATGGCTGAGCGGTTGTTAGCGTATCTAGGGCCTCATCTCAATTCTTCTCTTCAGAAGTCAATCAGTACACAATGGCTCCGCGGACATCACCATAGTCAGGCCACTCATATTCGTTGGGGATAAATCAAACACCATTTCTTTGGAAAATAACATACAATACAATAACTATTAGATCGGTACATGAAAAAAGAATGATGTTACTTGAACCAAGCAAACAATGAAACCTGGGGCTCGACATTATTAAATTATTTTTCGCATATTTACTACGATTATGCGATTCGGATAAATGAATGATAAGCATTTTCAAGTCGATATAATCAGTAATATTTAGGAATTTATTCAATAATCATTTGAGCGGCTTGTACAGAAGGAAAAAAGATACCCTCAACACGAAGGGCAAATATTGCTAAATGAACATAGTAAAAGTTTGACGGATCGAATTTTCTTACTCCGAGGGCCAAAAAATGTCCGAACTTTGAACCAGTAATTCGCAATAGAAGTGAAAAATCGTTCAAATTTGCAACTTATTTTCATCATTTAAGCACAGCACAACTCAGTGAAAATAGAAAAACTCCATAGTTCCCCGCACCAGCGCTGGAGGTACACACAGGGGCGGGGTCGTGGGGGGGGGATCAGGGGACAAGCAGGTCTTCTGACAACAACACTTTTTATTGGAAATCAACATCAATATTCATCTGAAGTGAAATAACATTTCGTAAACAAAGATGTAACGTTTTCCGACTTCAAATCCGCTGCTATTGAAACCGCTCAAACTGTTGGGTTGTCATGACGCGGGACTCGGAGAGTGATGTCCTCTCTACACTGAAGCGCGCATGCGCTCTGAGCCACCAAAATTCACTCGGAATTCATAATACTTTTTAGCATCGTTATTTTTTATCCTCGTTTGTAGTAAATTTATTTAATATTGATTATTTTTGTACGGATTAACTTACTGACCGAAAATGTTGCGGAAAATTCCAATGGCTACCCAAGGCTTAGAATTAGATCATGGTGCTCAATTTTGATGGGGTTGTAATATGGAGGATGAACGCTGCTTTATTGCTCAAATTCCTATCGTTCTACTGATACCAATAAGCATTGCTGCTACTCTCACTGTATAATGACTTTTGTTTCCTCAAGATAGCTTGATTTTCTGTTAATGATTTTCGACACAACAACCTTTATAATTGTTCCTCAAAATCTCAAATGAAGTATCGTGTGTTCGAATTCCTGTGAGGAGCCTTCGCGTGTTCATTCTCACTTCACTTAAAGGATTGCAGGGCACGTGTGTTTGTGATCTCTTCCGCAATATTTTTTCATTACCTGTTTCTCAACATTCAGGCGTGCATGCATTCTATCGGGGAAAAAACTGCATGAGTGCGAACGCTACTTTACGAGTTCTGAACTTCCCTCCGCAACTGCAATAAGCTAACGCCGCCTCCGTTGAGTTGGCTGCGGCAGCGGTCATTTGGCAGCGTCCTCTCATCAACGAATTAGAGCCATCTGCTTCTTGGCACCATAGAAACGGGCTGCTTTTATGACTTGAAGTAATACCACGCGCTCATCCCGTGTAATAGAACTGCTCTGTGCATGAGAGGCTTATTGTAAGTTCACAAAACTTGCATCGAAGAAACCTATTCGTTGTTGGGACGCGGAGGAGGAGGACTGAAGCCTAAGCCTAACCTGGTGCGGCTTCTCAATTAAATCGGCGTATGTGTTTACATTCCAAAGCACGTCTGCGCACCATAATATATAGTGGAGTGCTGGTCATAAACTTAGCTCCTCATTACTCCTCGAAAAATCTACCACATTCTAAATACAGCCTGCGGTGTCTCAGTACCAGTGATTATATACTTCAGTGACGCTAGCCTTTCTCTTCTTGCTGCCTAAAGAAAACATCTACTGTCACTTTTTTTGGGACCAAATTCGACTCTGAGCATATCGGAACACCATCCCGTCTATACTAATAAATGAACGCAAGTAATAGCGACTATTGAACACGTAGAGGGAAACACGTTATGGGCCCAGGGCCTGATTTAGGGAGATTTTTTAAGTGGACCTCGATAAAAACGAATATAATGCAGCGGTATTCGAATCGAAAAATAATGAGAGTGTGAGAGTTTGCTCGCGCTTGATGATAATGTGTTTTGTGAAAATATCTCATTTCATGCTTAGGTTGAACAGCTTTGCTTGACTAAAGCCTGTGAGTGAAGAATATTTCATCGGTATTTTTTTGCTCAGATACTGGCGTTCGATGAAAACTTGACAGAACATAAAAGTTTACGAATGCAAAACTTGCTTGCCGGCAGCTACGAAAGGTTGGCGTCGCCCGACGCTGTAGAATTTTACGGTGTACTGAAGCTCAATGATTTTGCTTTTGGGTGCGAATTTTACTCTACTTTTAGAAATCCGTGGAACGAGCAAAATAAACTAAAGTGCTATAGAAATGTAATGCATTCAATATAACGGAAAATATACTTCATGAAACACTGCAACATTCAGACTTAAGACTTAATTATAAGTTCTAATTCATATTTTGCATATCTTCAACATGGTCTGAGTAAAAATGAAAGACTGAAAGCCAAAGTGGACTACCTACAATTTCCTATAATAGCACCTCCAGATATTTACGCGCTCAATCTAGCGAGGCTGTTACTGAAGTAACATCTACATTACCTTAACAAGAATACAATTTTGTTCTCCACGAGATTTTCAACTAGCTCTTAAAATAAATTCGCCAGTGTAATTTAGATCTCTGAAAAACTACGGAGTTGTTCTTCAAAAATTTATGCAGCCCACTGGAAGTCCACTGCTTTTTAATAACAAAGTCGGATGCTCCAATAAGAAGTCTGCGACCAACGAAGAATATTAAGCTTTAACCTTGCGGGCAGAACACATTTGCGGCAACATCAGTCATGTGAAGACCACTGCTCATGCTTTTCCGCCATATCGCAGCGATGGTCACGCGTGACTCAGGTAGCATTGCACGTAACTTTCTTAATTAATGGCTCAATTTTGAAATTCTTATAACGAAAACATATCTTCTAATTACGAGAGGCGATGTCGAGTTCATCAGAAGGCGCGCCTGTAGCGTGGAATTATTTCATGCAGCCGTTTACGACGACATTCCAGTGTAGTTGTTTGTACGAGGTTATGTGCATAAAAGGCATTTACTTACTTTCTATTCGAATGTTCCATTCACGCCGTTATTACTAAAATTCTTATTGCTTCGAATAACACAGAACAATATGTTATTCAAATGAATCGCTGAAGATATGTTCTAGTTTTTTAATGAACTAATTGTAACAGTTACTGTAGACTTGCAATCGATGCTAAAGTTACGTGTCGTTGCGACTAGGAATTATAAAATTTACGCTCGGAGTTATAAAATTTATAAAATATCAGCGATGTATGAAAACAAAGTAAATCTCTAGCTTAAAAGATACAAAATTGGCCCGCCATATACTTTTTAGAATTGTAATCGAATTATCTTGTTTCTTATGAATGTACGTAGCTTTGAGGAATCATCAAGTCTTGAGTCTGTTAAAAGAAGCGAAATTGTGCCGGTGTAGACGCGGTGGTGCTGCTGCCCAGAGTTCCAGGGAGGGATGCGAGACTATGACTTCTACAATCGTAACTTGTATTCATGCACACGTACGGCTAACTCATAATAATATTTGGTAGCCTATTTTCGAAAGAGATGGTACCCGCCCTTATCCCATATTAATTGAGAGGTCAAGTTTAGCACCATCATATGTTATTCGTAAGAAATAGAGCAATATAATTAGATAAATCTGGCACCAGAGGGTTGTTCGCTGCTGCTTTTCTATTCCAAAGTGGCGTGTTGAGTGCTACCGTAAATTGCGATATAAATATAATCTATGGAACTCGATGAAATATATCTGTACCTCCGTTCGAGCGCTACTCCAATATCGGCTGGGGGTGAGGCGCGGAGCGGCTTCTGGCCGCAGCTGTACGCTCTATTCGGACTGAATTTGTTTGTCATTTTTTGGTTTTCAAATACGTCTTGGGCATATTTTGTATTAAATGATGGTGATTAAAGATGAGAAATAATATAATACGTCACTCATGCTTAACACGAAAACAATTTATTGAGATGGGAGCAATGTTTGTACGGATAGAACGATGTTCCAAATTCATAAATGATAGGAAGAGTTGCAAAACTTCTCTCGATGAAACGTTGAATTTCATAAAGCAAAGGAGCCGATGATGGTTTTGAAATGAACACAGGACTGAGATACACCAAAAGGCTCCATGCAAGCGGCTGGTCGGGACGCAGACGGCGGCGAAGTATTAATTGAAGCAAACAGCAAAATTTCTGCATTCCGAGATGGTGCAGTCGAGCACAAGCTGAGCGTGCACTTTCTTATCGAGTTTTTGGAAGCTGATCTTTATTTTTGGAGCGGGATCGTAACTCAAGAGGCAAGTTGCATGATAAGGAATGAAAAATATTGCAAAAATCAATATTTACACAACAGACCGGGCCAGAGAGAGAGGGAGCTGCGATGTAGTTTAAAGAAATGATGACTGCACGCAAAAAGTGCAGATGTTGAGAGGGTTTTACGGGCAAAATTTATGCCCGACCAAACGGCGAGGCTGATCTCTTTCAAAACGAAATTTGGTGGAAGATGCAAACGTCGCAGAGCTGACATTGCTTCGTTTAAGCTGCTCATGAATATTCAAACATGATCTAAACTTCTCCCTACATCATGCAAACTAAGTTTTTCTCGGCTGGCTTCGATAACAAGGCATACTTGTGAAAGTAATATACTCAGGAAGAAAAAAACTTTCATGAATCTATGAGAGTTTATTCTTTTCTGATGGCCGCGAGAGATGGCGCAGAGGTGAAACTCGGCGCCTCAGAACAAACAGAGGCCCGCAACCTGGTAGCCGCACTTTACGACTCTTTTAGCATTTGTATCAGCTCTATACCCGTGCATATTTTAAAAGACTATGTTAGTTTCAGGGAGCTTTAAGTTGGCAGCTGGGCAAGCTCGTAGCATCCCTTAATTCTCAATGGAGCCAACTCCTCGAGAGAGTGATGCTGCTATAGCCGCTTTTCAGTATTCAGTGTGCACAGTGTACTGCATGTAGCATTCGGACAGAATTTACAGGCGGCTCATTTGTTTTCACACTATTGGAAAATACTATACAGTGAATGCCATCAATTGTTGTGCATAGATTATAAATTAATTCCAAGTTATTTTGTTGCAGTTCTGGTCCGTAGCATTCCTGTAGGCAGCACTCCTGTAGGCAGCACTCCTCTAGGCAGCACTTCTGTAGGCAGCACTCCTGAAGGCAGCACTCCTGTAGGCAGCACTCCTGTAGGCAGCACTCCTGTAGGCAGCACTTCTGTAGGCAGCACTCCTGTAGGCAGCACTCCTGTAGGCAACACTCCTGTAGGCAGCACTCCTGTAGGCAACACTCCGCTAGGCAACACTCCTGTAAGCAGCGTGCTCTTCTAATCGAACCTTTTCGATTAAGACTTTCGAACTTATTGCCGACTTGCTACAGGAGGAAGTGATATTTTTGCACTAATAAAGTCAGGGTACTGTAAAACTTCGAAAAAAATTGCGGTTTCTGGCAACGTTGTTTTTCTAATTATTGATGCAACTAGACAAGGCGATTTCTTAGTTGTCCTGTCATGTCATTCGAATTCAATTCGATTCAATCTTGTCATTCAATCATTCAAAGATTCGCTTGAACTCCATGGACGTGGCTCGGACGAACTCAATATAATCTTCTATATGAACTGACACTCAAAAATCAGGGTGAATTCTTATTTCCATAATATGCCGGGAACTAAATATGCCCACAGCTCATGTTCGCACACATCCGAACAAGAGCTCATTGTATCATTGCTGAATAATTTTTCGTTGCCAGTTGGGGAATTGATTAAATATTGGCCGCGGGGGCAGCAGCTTGCCTATCTAAGTCCCGACTTGAGAAGATCTAATGAGCTGGCATGAGCTAATCTCGACAAAAACGCTTTCGACGTCATAAAACGTGGCAGCGTTTTTCAGCGCCTATCATTTTTACTACCGTCAATATATTGCATACAAATTTACGGATTAACTTTGTGCATGAGAATTTTACGAGGTCCCACGTTCTGGGTCAATTTTGCAAGAAATTCTATTCTTGCGCTCCGCCTCCGCTGCCGAGTGTCTTCTCTCATGCTGACTTTGATCCTGCGATTACAGCGCACAAACGTTGTCATTCACTAACAGATCACGGGTGCACGTTGAACCCAAGAGATACCACTAACCAGCGCTCAGGTCGAGAACAAACGAAATTTATTTATGGAAAAGATTGTGGTTAATATTTCATTACCAATTCTCCGATAATAAAGTGGCTGACTGTTATACATATATCTCAGCTAATGAAAACTTAATCCTTAGCATTTAATCACTTAGTGAGCTCACATAGCAGCGTGTTTTTAGCTGCAGTTCTTATTGGTATCGTGGGAATTCGATAGTTTACCAAATCATTCAAGCTAAGAATGTGAAAGAATTCGATTTCAGGGAAAACTCGGTTCCATGCCATGCCAGTGTTACAGACGCTCGAGGACCAATCAGAGCCTACTGCCTCTAGCGAGAGCGGCACATTTAGATTTGTTCAAGTCTTCCCTTACGGGACGAACATGCTTTAAAAATATTAACAACAACGTTGGTGTCATCAGAGTTCGTGTGAAACTCACGCAGAAATAAACTGCAAGAAGCGATCTGTATTTTTTGGTTCTACTCGAACGCAAGCCTCGTTTAATTCATGAGAAGGCATTCCTCGGGAACGAAGATGGCCCTCTCTCTAATTTATTTCGGGATTCTGAATGGCCCGATGATAAGGTTCATAATTCGACTCTCAGTGAGGACATTAAAAATGCTTAATATTTTCTTTCAGCAGTACCAACGCATCTTTATGTCGGGCTTTGGATGAACATACTTGTTGAACACAACTTGTTAGAAGCTTATTCTTTTTCACAGCTAAATTTAGTACTTCTAAAACTTTATCTAAAACATAGTAATAGCTTGAGAGGCCTAAACTTACGAAGCTTCCTTTACACGCAAATACTGAAGAAGTGCATATTTTTCAATTAAGACCGCACGATACCCCTATAATTTATGACTCCAAAGGCGCATAATAATTCTTGGATAGCGCCGCGATGAGGTTCTTGTCTCTGCGTGATGGCACCATTGCGCCGTCCTATACATCTTGATGGTTCTTGCCGAGTCGCGCTCAACAAACAAGAAGAAGATCTAAAATGTTCACGAGAGCAAATTTAGGTGCCTTTGTCCCGCGGATAGCGCGAGTGTTTGAATGCGTTCCTCAATGAGACCTAATAGAAACACGACAGCTGCTTGCTTTGTATGCCGTCAGTGTCTTGCGAGTCGTGCCTGCGCGGCTAGCTGGTCCGTGGGACTCATTCCACTCTGTATTCAGGGCCGCGATATTGCAGCCGTTTGTAGCCCAATTGCATGGCTCAATGAGTACGACTCCATGGAATTTCTCTGCTGGAAAATTCTCCGAGAGTTGCCTCTAACTTAACGTGCGCTCGCAACGAAGGTGCGCTCCTGCTCAAGCCAAACTTGCTGTTAGGGCAATTTATTTTGGGAGCATTGTTTGACGCGCAGTCTGCCATGATTTTTTCCAAAAAATTTGTCTGGTCGTCTTTGTAACCCTCTGAATACAACTGGGACACCTCAGTCCTGGCTCGAATTTTTCCCATGTCACAATGGCATCATTTTTTTAGGAATGAGGGAACAATTGGGACTTATCTGATATTTATTTATATGCATAACTGACACTTTAGTATAGTCTCAGTCAGACACAAGCAATACGATTCAGCAAGTTTCATTAAATTTGAACGACTACTTATGTGTTCAGGACTCGAAGCGTTAGATCGTAATCCTCCCGATTTTTTATAGTTATTTAATTTTTTGGAGTTGTGAGCTCACCATCGTGGGCTTGGCGTGACCGCTAATTACACGTCTGAGTGGCGCGGGCTTTTCCGCTCCCAAATTTGCAGAAATTCCTCACCGCTCTATTAAATCGACTAGAAGCTGTTCATTATAATCCCGCCTGCAACCCAACACATGAATGAATGATGGAATCTTGTAATTAATTAGCGAATGAAATCTCTTGAATAACAATGCTTCCGTAGTATTACATTTGAAGTTCCACAAGATAGAAATTTCCCCGAGAACATCACGAACGAGAATAAAAAAGAGGAACTCCTGCTCTGACAAGTATTTTGCTATTGCTGTCTTGACCTATCACTATCCATTAGGCTAGATGATCTCACAATGGTTGAGCTAGAGTGGTCTGTATCTCTGCTTTCAAAACAAACTCCATGAGACTGAGGCTGTGGTAGTGCAGGACGGCCAGCCTTAGCCGCTGTGTGCACGGCCTCGAAAGGTCGCTGGGCCGAGTGGAGCTCGCGACGCTTTTACAGGGTGCGGCAGAAGGAATGAAATTTCCCCTCGTATCTCATTGTCAGATAAAACAAAATTAACTCATATCATGCAGTAGCTACTGTAAGAGGGAGTTATTTTCATACGTTCTCGTTTGTGAAATCAACAATCCAGATTAGCAAGCAAACTTATTCAGCTACAAACTTCCCTTCAGTCCTTTAAAAACATCCATCCTTTCTGCCTCACCCTGTTCGTGCGTATGTTGTTCAAAGTATTAGTCTTATTCCACTAAGGAAGAATTTGAAGTTTAGGTGCCTCATAAACAAACAAACAAAGTCATAATGTACTTAATTAATGTACAAGGAAAGGGCTGTTCATTTTACATTTGCTTCAACAGGTTCGTAGCGACTCAGTATTGGAGTACGATAACATTTCACTCGGCAGCTTGTTCACTTTTGAACGTCCATTTTTGGAACTCATCTCAGACACTACATTGCTTTTTCTTGTATTTTACGATGGTGTTTCTTGTAGCACACATACGTACAGATTACGGTAAACTGTAGCGAGGGGGCTGCGGGGATCACTATTTAACATGCATTGAAGTCTCCCATAGAGAGGTCAGAGAGAGGCACTTCTACAAATCCCTTTTTTGGCTTCTCACAAATTCTTAGATTACAAAACGAAACCAATTTTTGCGTCACTTTTGGCATAAGCATTTTGACGACGGGAGAGCGATGCTTCGTTCACATTATCTATATTAATCCTGCTTAAAAGTCATGAAAATTTAAAAGGATGGCCCTTTGAAGTGACGAGTATCACCTTTCATTCACACGGACAGTTATCAGCGTTAAAAGTAGCGCCTTCATCGCTCAAATATTGACGCCGACGCCTGACGCGAATATTAACTGAGTTGGCGAATATTAACTGAGCTGGCCAGGGCGACTCTCAGCTCAGTCCAACACCATGTTCAGAAGAAGGTCTTCAGCCAGCACGTCTAAGTGCTGAAAGCAGTCCTCGCATGAAAGAAAGAGTAATTTTTTCACATGCTAATTAGCAACAAAAGCTATCATCGTTTTAAACTTTAATGAGTAGATGGAGTGAAGTGTTTTCGGTGATAATAACCTATTTTAAATGCGACGGTGAGAATTTGATAAAACGTGTTCCAATGCCATAGTAGACAAGAATAACTTACAACGAAACATTATATTTAAAATATATCTCAGGGCGACCATAAGGCATAGAAACTATAGAGTCACTGGAAAAAAATGCTATTTTGAAAAGTTCGCGTGCCTAATCGATTGTCGAGAAATCCATTCAGAAAACAAACCGGACACTTTTAAAAGGCATAGTGGACGGACGAGGTAAGTTGTGTTCTTTGTAATGTTATTCCTGCGTGTGTTGAAGGCAGACAGGCATGCACGATAAGCTTGGCTTTTCCTGGAAATCTGGACTGCGTTCTCTGTTGCAGAGCTCACCAGCTCGCTTCCACGTCCAGCAGCTCAACGCACGTCGCTGCAACTTTTAATCATTGTCTTTAAAAAGTATAATTTTATTGGGGTAATCAGAATCACACCTCGATCAGCCCCTATTTTTACGAATCATACAACGACGCTCGTAATGCGGATCTTCAGCAGGTTTGAATTTGAGTCGCATTTGCAAGATTTTTGCGTTGTGGATCCCACAAAAATGACATCTTGTTTTTCAGCTCAAAGTTAAATGTTTTTGCTCGGTGCAACACATTTACGTTTTTTATGATGGCTTATGCATTTTAGCATCAATTAAGCTGAATTTATTTATCCCTATTGAAAATTATTTATTGATGTTACTGAATCTAATTTAGAATTTAGCAGTAATCAAAGCCACGTTAGATATGTCTATTTGTGTCGACGCGTTCTGAGCCAGAAAGTTTTTTCGACAATAATTATTCCCAAATTCAAGCGTTATGCAGTCTGTTGCTTAGGAAAAGTGTTAACGAACTTCGCTAGGCTGGACCATGGGTATCAGGCAATAAATAAATGTTTCAAAACCTTGTAGTGAAAAAATTCCCTTTTTCCTTTTTTGTTGTTGTTTCCCTTGGAAAGATGCCTGAGTATCCTCGACCGGCGAACTTCTAAGCAAAATGCTCGTGCCTTCAGATTGTTCTTTCGTGTATTGGGACTCTGGATGCAGAGGGGACGAGGTAGGTAGCCGAAACTCTTCCCTCTAAGTGAAATATTATCGGCTACAATTTTGATCACAGCGCTAAATTAAGCGCCTAGAGTACCGTGAAAAATGACACCAATGTTACAAAGGAGCTTTCGGCTTCATATTTTGGTAGCTTGGGATAAATGAGCTGCGATGAAACCTTGACGATGGGCGCACGACTTTGACGGAAGGAAGCTGTCCGGCCACGACGGAGTCTTCACTACACAGCGTTGCTTTAACTCGACCCTAATTTCAGTTATTACGAAATGAAATGGCACGAAAAACTGTTTGAGCTCATAACTGCTGAAATTCTGGGCTGCTACAACTTTAATGAGCTTACCGAAGACCTGAAGAAGACTAATGTGATGCAGCAAATTTCCCTTACGTCCTACGTACCTCGACCAAAACACGGCCTTGAGGCGCCCCGAGCCTGTGCCGCACAGCCCACTGAAAGGAAGGATGAATATGCAAGTCGACTGGGGCCCCAGAGGTGAAGGAAGCTACTCGTGTGTAAACACCTCTCGGGTGCTCAGCGCCTGGCCTCCAGTATCCATTGATATTGAAATGATAACCAAACAATACGAGCTGCTCCGTCCGTCCCATGATCTCGCGACTGCCCAGACCTTCACTCAGGACTCGACTCCTTGACGGCACGGCTGGGCTGAGCGCAGGAGCTGATGAGGCAGCATGGCGAAACAAGCCTTTCAATTAAACTTGTTTAAGGAGTCTTAGGGAATTCAGATTGATCACTTATTTTCAGAAGAGTGTGTTCCAAAAAAAGTTTACATTCTACGGTACGAAAGGAAGTCTTATTCGTAATCTTTCTTTTAATTGAAGACATTTCGTTCCATAAAATATTATCTGTTTTCTTGATGAATGATATAAATCATCAGTATTCTTCAAATAGCCTGGCTAAGGAGTACGAATTTTGTTTAAAAAAAACGATAGTCTCAATTAGCCTTTTAGAAATTCATTGGCAAATGAAACTTAGATTATTATGCAAACAATTCTTGCACATTTTGCGCATTGATAAGGTGGCAGCATTCTACAGTTGTGCACGAAATTTTGATATTAATTACGTATTGAGGCCAGAATTAAATGTTCTTCAAAAAGAAAGAAAAAATTCACTATTGATATTAAATATACCTACCCGTGCTTGCAACCGAGTGTACTAGATATTTCCTAACAAATAATGTTTTTGTTTTATTGAATGAGTAAGTTTGAGCGCAGCGATCTGTAATAGTTTAGAACAAAAGTTTGTATTTTGCTCGGCGAAGACAGAATTGAATTGAGGCGCAGTCACTGCCGCTGTTGCCGTCCTCCAATCATTCCATAATTAGAGCGCCTCAGGTACACGTCAGGTGCACATCAGGTGCACGTCAGTTGTACTTCAGATACACGTCAGATGCACGTCAGTTGCACGTCAGGCGAAGGTCAGGTGCACGTCAGGTGCACATCAGATGCTCGTCAGTTGCACGTCAGGTGCAGGTCAGGTGGACGTCAGGTGCACGTTAGTATTTCTCTCCAGGCCGCAGGTTGAGCCGCCTGCACAACAGAGCTGCACCAGCTGAGCGTGGCTGAGCATCTGACGTTACATATAGACCATAGACTCATTTCGGGCCAGAACTTCACGGGTACCGCTGCTGACTCTGTTAGTGTAGTGGACCAGTTAAGCTCGATACTCACATGGACTAAATGCAGCCTGGGGCGGTGGTCAGGACTCGAAGGTAAGGCAAGCGTCCTTTGGAAAGTTTAGCTCATTCGTCCGAAGACCTTGCCATGTTCATGTTACATGTGCTGAGAGCTAAGAACTCGCTTCAAATTACGAATGATCACAGAAATGTACAATTATCTTGGCTACGCACGAAGTTCTTAAGTGTTGTAAAAATATTCTTCTCTATTTCTGTTTATTACGTCTGAATCTTTGAAAAGAA
The DNA here is from genome assembly GCA_014899125.1 of Orchestia grillus. Lineage (NCBI taxonomy): Eukaryota > Metazoa > Arthropoda > Malacostraca > Amphipoda > Talitridae > Orchestia > Orchestia grillus. Next base: position 20,810 of record VOMN01102225.1, read on the forward strand.
ATCTCATGATACGTATAGGCACTCCTCAATTTCAGTCTTGTATTTTGAGTAAATTCCTTGTTTCATGATATTGAAATGCGTGAGTTTGAGTCAAAATGCTGATATACCTAAACATTGATCTAATCTTTACGTAAGACATCTTATGTGGTGCAGGAAGCTACCTCCGTGGTCCTGCTCAGTGTTTTTTAAGGATCTGAGGCAGAGCTGTGGTGAGCTGAGCAGTCCGTGTTGTTATGTCTTGCGTAGCAAAATGGAGATCCATAACCCAAGTCACAGGTGATCGCATTCACCTGTTCAGTGGCCCACCTAACTCCGCTGGGCAGCACGCAGGGGCGGACGACTTGAGCACGAACTCTCGACGGTAAGAACTCGTCCGTTCCTTCTCCCCAGGAATGTTATCCTTGTACGAGAATTATCTCGCAATGAGAAATCTTCCTCGAGTGACTTTCGTGTTTTAACACTTTAAGCGCGACGTGTGCCATATGTGGTCACGCGATCATCTAACCTAACCTAACGTAACCAAAGGGCCAACACATAGGAATACAAATTTGTAAGTGTTCATGAAATTTGTGTTCATTATTTGAATAAGCTAGTTTAGATTAGAAGGAAAATGAATAGCCTAACCAAATTTGTGAAAACAAAATCCTTCATTTTTACATCCGCAACGGAAATAATTGCCAACATGAAATTTTACCTGTGTGGAGAACCGCACTTAAAGTGTTAAGCTTGCGTTTGCGCAATTATTGCACAACTTTTGACTTATTCATATTTATCTACTCGGTGTGGTCTTTTTTCTTCTTTTGAAGGCAATTGATGGTAAGAGTTGTTATGATGAACTATTTATCAGGTGCTGCTGAATTTTCAAAGACGCAGGGTGAACAGATATCGTACTTTTCGGCCCCTTTAGCGTACCCTATTTTAGAAGGATATTTTGCTGGAAAAATTTCACCGTTCCATCCGGAAGTTAGCTCCCCTCATTGGACAAAGTTTCCCAGAGATAACAGAAAAAGGAAAAAAGTGAGAACTGTGAAGCCTGCAAGCATCTACTCGTATTGGCGCACAAATACGGTGAATTATTCGTGCTCCACCTCAGTTGGAGAGCTCTGCAATCTCGCGAACGCTTCAGTCGTGTGTAGAGAATCGAGCTCGGCAAACTTGACGCAGCGCGACAAGGTGGACGGCCCTAAAAAAAGAGTTAAATTACAAATTAAACTTTCGACTTGCTAGTATCAGCTGGAGTTTGGAAGTGTATGCATGGACAGACTGTGGCCTTAGTGTCTTTTAATTTACATTAAAACAGAAGATAAACTTGATTTGAACGGCGATAACTCTAATTAGCAGCAAGCACTGAAGTCAAAATATTTGAACGCCATTCCAAAGTCAATTTTTTACTTGTCAGGTAATGTGTTTTAGTTCATCGTAACCGGCTCCCTCTGGCGTCGATACAATCCGAATCCGTTTCTCAGGCGGTGTTCAGGAGGCGAACACTGATTCAAAATTGGTAGCTCTGGAAGTTGGAGGGATTGTAAAGTAGAAGATATCAGTGCGCTTTACATATCGAATTTATTCCGGTTATTTTATTATTTGTTATTGCTACCTATGCTCCTGAATCATCATTGAAATTTGAGCTCATTTTTTACTGAGTATGTGAACAAAAACTCTGTGCAGCGTGCAAGTATTGATGTCTGATGAACACGCATGGTACTATTGTCAACTCAGCAATACAAGCTCCACAGACAAAAAATTAAACACCTGCTACTAATGTACTGTAGGACCTTTACGAGCACGAAAAATAGCTGCAATTCTGCGCGGCATTGAGTTTACAAGTGCCCTAATGGACACTTGGTCGATTTTCAACCTATCTTACCGCATAACAGAGCTGTGTGAAACAACGACCGATTCTGATATTGCTTCTACCGGGTGCCCCTTAACCCGACCAAATGCTATAGCCCTTTTTATTTACTCCGAGGTGTCTTGCTTCGTTCGATCGTTGTGGAGCAACTAAAAAACAAGTCTATACCTTGCCCGCTCTGAATGAAAACTGACGCCTGTTCAGTACTCTCATATAACTTAAACTTAAGTCACGGCTTTGGAAACCGATTGATGAACGAGACACGAGACGAAACAGCACACACATGGCCATCCATGCTTGATCTGCTGCAGGCCATGAGGCCGCAGCTGCCCAATAAGTTCTGCTTATGAGTGCCCAATTGGGCAGTAGAGCCGCACTAATAACTGGCCACTTATTCCTTTCCTTTACCTTCCTATACGGATTTCGGTGGAAAACCCGTTGCTGAGTAACATCCCACATGAGAATTGGAGGTTCAAGCTTCCTTTCCCATGGGAAGCACTCCGTGGTTCCGTGAAAATCAGTTTTGCCCCAGCTGGGAGTTGAACCCTGACTTCGCAGGTGTGAGCCTGGCACGGCACCAGTACGCCACGGAACCCCACACAGCGCCACTCCCTGGACATTGCGCTCGTCACTGCCAAGTGCACCGCGCCAACGATGTTTAAGTCGACTCATATTGTAAAGGCGAGTCGCTGTCTACGCCTTATTGCAAGTTGTGTGAACTACTATCACAGCTTTGAACGTCGAAATTACTATACATTCAAAAGCTTTGAACTGTCAAAGTTGAATTGGACCGTCAAAAAATGATGTGTTTCTATTTACGACTATTGTGTGGAATATCGCACTTCATTGAGAGTAAAGAATTTATTTGCACCGTATGCTACATAACCGCAATGGAGATGAAAAGTAACCAGTGAAACTTATTTCTTCTATTTTACTCATCAACGTTATTGAAAACACATTTGTCGTCGTCGATGTCAGCGTACCAGCTGTATTTTTAAAGAGAAGCTTCATTTATGTATAGGTCATCATTCCAACTTTCAACACAATTACGCCTTTCGTAATGAGAACAGGACAAGGCAATGCGCCCAGCGCATTTCGCTACTGGTTTAATAGTTCGTTGAAAGAATAATCGCTGATCATCCCGAAACGATTGATAACATTTACCGGCACTCTTTAGTTTTCACCTGCTCTTCATGAAGAGCTCATAATGTCTATCCACTAACCATCTGTAGAGCTCCAATCAAAGAGCAGGACGCAATAGTTCAGCGAAGCGCTAAGTATGGCACTTAAAGATCGCTTATCCTGGTCAGCAATTGATCATAGAGCAATTATTTGCATGTAAGGCCTCCGTAATATAATGAGAATACCCTCAGTGCTCGACTGCAGATTTATTTGAGGACCTCATGAAGAGCAACATATGATCAGCTCCCGGGCAATATCGAATCAGACGGTGATGACAAACTGCATCAGTTACTTCAATTACAGCTCAGCGGACGGCTCCGAGTCAAAGACTGATCATCCTCTTAGCGAACCATCGCAGCTCAGAGGCAATTTTACGAGGCTTTACAAATGGTCGAGTCTCTCGTACACTCGCTTGTATATGGCGCTTTGCGTACTACGGTCTTCAGAGAAATGCCTTCCTTTTGACTCGTGCGGTCGGCGTGAGGCCCCGTCGACTGCAGCCGCTTTACTAATAGGTAATAGTAGGTGCACTTGCCTGAGATAACGCCCTGAGTAAAGGCTGCTTCTGAGATCATCGCTGCCAAGCCCAGCCTGCGGCTAGGGGCTGCATTAAGCATCAACGCTTCTATTTCGCTTTAAGTAATTACCCAAGCGAAATGAAGGAGCATGTAGTACTCTCCGTAGCAGCGTTCTCGTGGTGGAACCCGAGGGTGTTGATGTCTTTCAGAGGTCCTTTAAATGTCATCGGTATATGTAACTGGGAAAATTGTAACTTATAAGCTTAAAATATTTCTAGAGGGTACACGGTGTAAGATGAAATGTTTTCATCTATATATGATGATTAGTGGATATGAATTTATTCACTTAATCTTATCGATTTTCCAGTAAAAATAAATCCAACTCGTTATAAAACCTGAGAAAGATTAGAAACCTGGTTAATAGTGGAGATCGCTTTAATAGCCACGATCAGTAATATTAAGATCGCTTTATTTCACTCGCCGAGGACACTGCCGAGAGCTCTACGCAGCAAAATTCTCGTAGCACCGTGAGTTAAAATGATTGAAAACTACAAGCACCGATACTTTTGTTCGTAGTATAATTGTTCTTAGTAAAATAAGACAATCTGGGCGAAGGTGATGCTCGTATCAAAAGATCAAAATGGGGGGATGTGGTCTGATAATGCAATTACCTGCCCGAAGGAAAATGTAACTGTAATTTTTGGAATCGTCTACTTTGAGACTGACTGAGCTGAACAGATTCAGATACCTCAATTGTTCTGAAGTGCTTTGGAACGAGGCTCGTCGGTGTGAGGATCAACCGTTTAACGAAAAGATTCAATGGTCAACAGACTCTGTTTTAGTACGCACACGTGAACATGTTGAGTCGTTACCATAAAACTCAGGAACAGCCCACCCCCTCCCCCCACAGCAACACCGACGCCGCCGAGGAGGGGCTGGAGAGGCCGCCAGCACCACCGCAGGACACGCGAACGGCGGTGCCGAGAGAACTTTACTTATTTTCCCCCAGTTTACGTTACGAAATCAGGTTAGAAAATCCCCGTTACTCCTATGTGTTGAGGCTAAATTATTTTTACAACGCTGTCGAGAACTGAAGCCATGAATGACTACAGAACTCTTCTTGGCTACGCTGAACGATATTGCTTTCACTTCGAAAGCTCGTATTCTTTTAAGAAACTCAAGGGTTGGAGTTCAAAAGTCTTTCAATTGCTTTAATCTCAATTTAATTCTGCTACAAATAGAAGGCTTCAAGAGCCTTTACATCGGTTCGCTCCTGAGAATACAAAATGAGCCGCCCCCTCCGTTGACTGAGATACTCCCTGCAGTAATTGAGCGGTATGGATAAGGCAGCGCTCGAACTTTGGGGTGTATTGAGTGTTTTTTGGCTATCGTGTTTGTACTTGGAACTCAGTTTATGCCGCAAACAAGCTATAAAGATGAGCAAATCGTCTCTGGTGGTCCAGAAAACCAACCAGTCGAGATTTCTTTTTATATCTTGGAACTTTTCTCTCGAGACGCTACAGGTCATTCAAGAGAAATGTTTTGACCCCCAAAGGCTGCTTCGCTTAGCCATGATCAAAGCGGGAAGAACTGATCAGGCGCTGTTTGATGCCTTGAATTTCGTTAACGCGTCTAAAAGTATCGCGTTGCAGTACTTTAGGCCACCACTCATCGATGGAATATGATTCGTAAGATTACACTAACGGTAAAATTTAATCAAAGATGTTAAATTATTAAACAACGAAAATTGTATTCATTTAAATCATATTCATGAAGTCCTAAAACTAATTGTTGCACAAGTTTTCCTCGTATCAATACTGTTACGTTTCCAAAGATGTCAATTGAATACTACTTGAAATTGTAAATAAACACAAGCGTGGGCATTGTTTTCAATGCGATGGAGCCGAGCCAAGCCTTCTGAGGTGCGGCGTGCTGGGAATCAATTTGGAGATCGAAACAGCATTGAGTTTATCACAAATAGAAACTTGTGAGGCGAAGCAGTGAGAGTGGCAGCGGCGTTTGTTCTCTGGAGCATCAGCCCCAAACCCTGGCGCGGGACTTGGCCTGGCTCGAACGGTAGAAGTCTGATTTAGGAGCCACTTAATGATGTTTCATTGAATTCCAAGCCATAGTTCTTGTGGTGATAAAATGTGAGCGATTCGTCCTCCAGAACTGCGACACTGCGATCATGTTTAATGCGCTTAATTGTCTCAAGACTTCGATAGAACTGTTTTTTTGTCTAGTACGGTGAACAGTGAAGAAGTTCAAGAGTAACCGGTTTTTACGCTAGATGCAGCGATAACGCGAGCGCAAGAAAAATCATTCTGATTGCCCAAAAGTTACCAGCACCGCTGCTCGCAATTACTGGGCATTTTCATGCGCTTGGCGTGCTGGACACTTGACAAATGCTCGTTGGTTGCGCGGAATTCGATTTTACCGCTCGACGACCTTCGCAAGAACGTGGCTCTGGCCTGTACGGTGGCCCACATTGCCGGTCGACTTGCGTTTCTTGCCGTGAACCTCCGTCCAATTAATCAGGGTCTGATTCTCTTATCGCCGTGCATTATCAAGAAGAATTTTCCTACTGATTTAGGCATGCTTTCAACTTGGCTTGAACTTCGACTATGCGAAGAACATACATTAGCACGCACCTATGCTGTAGGTTTGGTCGTGTACGCTTGCGGGCGAGTTACAGCGTGAATTAGTTTCTAATTACTATTCGATTTTAAGGATGTCGGAATGCATTCACAGAATTGTTCTGTACGCTAAATAGATATTAGTTCTTGTGCATAAAAGAGTCATTAGCACTTACAAATATAAATAAAATGAGCTATGGAAAGACCCAAGTAAGAGGAACTTACTCGTCAGTCACATAATTTCAGGATGCAAAAAGTCATCAGTAGCATGGGCTGCGTGTTCATCATCACCTTTTCTTGGAGCTTCATTCCAGTGTGACTGAGATAACAAATCTCATCGCAGTATTGCCCTCGTTGCCATCAGCTGTCTTTTCTTCCACTCGCAGGCCAGTATTATTTCTTATCGTATTCTTACCCTATTTCGACGGGTTATAATTTCTGTATCAGATTTACTACCTCTCTTATCGCACTTGTTATCGCCTTGCTCATAGGCCTCCCGAGCCACTCTGGCTGATCCTAAGTCTTATCTCTCGTTTACGAGCCATATCTTCTGAGTGAGAGAAATCTTCTTCCGCCCAGTGTTCCCTTTGTTCCCGCCTAGTGTTCCCGTTGTTTCCGCCCAGTGTTCCCACTGCTCCCGCCTAGTGTTCCCACTGTTCCCGCCTAGTGTTCCCACTGCTCCCGCCTAGTGTTCCCGCTGTTCTCACCCAGTGTTCCCGCTGTTTTTGCCACTTTCACGGGTCATCATTTTCAAGTCAATCTGGCTACCTCCCTGGAGTTGCTTGCATTGTTATCAGCTCACAGGAGCGTCTGGTGCCACCCTGGGTAGGCCGTGCAAATTAGCTCGAGCTCAGCACGCAGGCCCTAACTGCAGCGGACGCAGTCAGCCGTGTCCCAGTGGCCGTCCTTCTGTAAACATCCACCAAGACTCTCACAAACGAAAGCTTGTTTGTCTAAGCCACGAAATCTTTCTCCGCCTCAATTAGCCAAAGGAATCGCCAGCACAACTCCATTGATATCCTTATATTATTTTCGGGCCGCGAAAATGGTGCACTAGAATCGTTACTCGATGTGATGTCGCAAAAAAAGTTATCTATAATTTAGCGAGATGACAGATGATACACTTGAACACGCAGCGGTGCCACAGTGATTTTTTTCCAAGCCATTGGTTGGTGCAATTGACCGTCATGTCTTAATTCGAATGACTTGGTGGTTGCCCATGAAAAAAATACGAGCTTTGCTTCAGTAATCTGACCCCATACATTGAGGTCGTCAAGACAAGGGTCCAAAGATTTGCAAAAATGAAACTTTGAGCTTCTATACGAGACAAATAGGACTCACTTGTCATTTCAAAAATGACTGAGGAACCGTGAATATTTAAGATGTGCGTGAGAATACCAACTAACAAGCGTAACAATTGACTGTGAAGGACTTAATATGAGCAATGATATTATTGAACAATAAATAAAACATAGAATGACATCGTTTCCTCGGAGAGGTCTCAAAATATCTCAGAGCATTTGGTCGAATTCTTCATTTCCAGTTAAAGAAAGTGTCTCCCAGGATCTACTGAGGAAGAGTGTCGTGTGTGCATTCTTAATTTAGATAATGTTCTCAGGGGAAGCCGATCGAATACATCCTCTTATATCCCAAAATATCGTTGAGTTAGCTAGAGTGCGATGTGGCTGTTGTTACAGTCTTTTCATACGTACAGGTGTCGATAAATTATTACGCCGTGTGAAAGACTGTGATGTAAGCCCTGTGATTTGTCACGTTGTACTTAAACATACTTGCACAAATGCATAGCATTCACGATTCAAAATTCACTATCTTATGCGTGAGTTCATTTACTTACATGTGCGATCGAACTGATCCATTACACAAATAATTTGTGAAACCATAAGGCTTTTCTGAGACCTGTTCCAATTATAACCGAATACCGATAAGAGCAAAAATTGTGAAATATGATTTCGAAGTATGAACTAGCCTTTGATAAATTGAAATTTGTTGAACTTGCGAAAGAAACATTTTCAACTTCCGATAAACTTCGAGGTTCACAGCCTAGCTTCAATAACAAAGAGAAACTTACTTCAGAATCTCTTTATTTTGTGTCTTGGCAGCACAGTAGCGCACTTTTTTTTGCTGCGTGCCTCTGAACTTCAACTTAGTGTCAATTGTCGGGACTCTGGAGACAGATGACTACGGCGACTGAGAGCTAAGCTGCGGCTCCATTCTAACAAATTCGACCATGTTTGCCGAGCTTCTTCTGGGAGAAAGCGAGGAGGGTTTCTCGTCCATTAAACTGACTAATCCTGCGGGTAAACAATGTTAACAATAAGTCGCCTCTGTTGCCGGTTTGGAGTCTCGTCACTCAGTTCAAGAGGTTATCATTTGCATGTCTACATTTGCTGTTAATCATCTGGTGCTCCTTCATTTGTTCACATGACTCGGCAGTACCTTTTCCGTGCAGCGAGCGGAGCTTGCTTCATTTCATCGATTAAATGTATCCTGCAGTCAACGCAGCGATCGTGCGCCACAACTTGGCGTTCCTATCCAGTCTCAAGACCTCAAGGACGTCTTCCAGCCTCCATAATCCTGCTTTATGTGTAGATTCTGCAAGGAGAAACCTCGAGGCCCACAGGACACCAGAACAATTCCGTGAGGTGGAAAATGGTTGGAATAAACTTAGAGAATTGAGAAACGTCCGCTATATGTCCGGCGATACTTAGCTCCAGAAGGATAACTTTCACTCGAAGATTCCCACAATGAGTCCTTTCGAAGATTGTATACCGTTGTTAGAGTTGGGACTGTTCTACAGTATAGACGTTGTTAGAGCTGGGGCTGTTCTACTGTATAGACGTTGCAACGTAGGATATAGATATTTCAATTTTACATTTCGTTCCGTATCAGATACAATGGAAGAAATTATAAATTATTACAAATGCTAACATAAAACAATAAAAAAATTGTGAATATTGTTTCATACGTTCCCCTTTTGATATTCCTATTTGCAAAAATATTAACGAAGATGCGATCACTAAAATACGTTTCTACACAGACAGCTTTACTACGGTCGAGACGATCAAGTCACCCAAGACGGACTGTGATACATTTCATCATTTCAAGGAGGCAACATCGACGGCCATCGGGTTAGCTGAAAAAATATTAGCGGCACGAAACAACTCGAGGTTTACCAGGGGGCTGGCAGAAATTTGTAGGAAAAACGTCAACAGCCCCGCGCTAAACTAAGGGTTGAAAGTGAAAAGATATGTAATGGAGTAATATGAAGCGAAGCACGTGGACTTGCTAAATTTGAGGGAAAAGCGGGCCAAAAAGACAATTTTATTAATTTTGCCTCATTGGAAGCACGGCAGTCATCACTTCCCACACGCGCATGAGAGTTTCCGTAGTGCTTTGCTGCGAAATATAATCATTTTTTCAACTTTACTGGACATGCTGCAGTCTTTCTAAGTTCTCACGCGTGCCAACGCGCGGTGCAGAACGTTTAGGTTGGCGACGCATTTGTCTCGAGGAATGTGTGAGCTTGGAGGATTGTGAAGTATTTGAAAAATTGGATAAAGGAATATTTTACTGAAAGACGGAAATTTCGGATTCACGACGGGTACGAATTTTACGAATGCAACTTATGGTCAACTTATCCAGTTGGATGAAAATAAGAAAAGGTAAGGTCGTATAAGTCTTACGACCAGGTAAGAATCATACGTCACAAAAGTTCCGATGTAAACATCATTTTCGCACAACAACGACCCGAACAATACGCGACCCGCAAGCACAGGATAAATAACAATTTTTCATGTTGCGGTGGCTACAAAATATTGCTAACTTGAAAGGTGCATTTTCAGTCTGACAGAGCCAGCGTTCTTGCTGTTACAGAACTGCCATTATCGGAAAACTGTGCAAACGAACGATGGAAATCTGTCGCAGAGCCTCAGCCGCCTACTGTTCTTAAACAAATGAACGCATTTGCTGCCATGTGGCTCGCGATGAGTTTGAAAAGTTCCCAGTTGACGCATGGGAGCGAAAAGAGTCTGTCACTGTGCACATGCTGCGGAGGCTGTGATGAATAGATAGCCATGACTCGGACTTGAGTTGGGGTGACACGTTGCGGCGGCGGAGGAGCATGGCACGCAGCACGAAGTCCAGGTAAATAAAATTTTAATGTACTACCAGTTGCTTGCTCAAGCGATCCTTTTTTGACATCTTCTAGAAAATTCGACGAATTTCACTACGCTGAGATAGTTTGCTCCTCTTCTTTTCTTGTACTAAATATTTTAATAGAAAGTCAGCAATGGATTGAGCTTATTGAAGGCGGCCTTCAATACTAAAGGCTATTTCAACAGTGAAAAATCAGGTGCATCAATTTCTGATTGCATAGAAAATGTGTATCATAAACGTTTCATGGTTATTCGAAAAGTTGTTCAATGGTTAACACAAATAGCACGATTATAGCCATGTGTCAATGCGAAGAGTCTAGCAATCTTCGTTTTCTGAGCAGCTCAGCGGTGTGCCCCTGGAGAGACAATGCTGAGGGAACGCTCCACAGCGCAAGTTGATGATGAGGTCTTAAGGGGTGAGGGAACTGCGAGAACTGACCTGAGCGGAATGGTGAGGGATAAAAGGCGGGCTATACTCCGAGCCTGTTAGGTTGAATACGTGTATGCTGCGCAAGTGTTTTGAGCTGCAGTTCATAATTTACTGACTGGTCGTTCAGCGTGATGAGTGAAGCTGTCTTGCAGTTCACGAAGAAATGAGAGAGGTGTTTCATGCCCTCATAAAAGTATTCAAAAATTACGGGAGATATCCCACAGGGAGGTATCTAAAAATTGGGGCAGATCGAGTCACAGGGAGAAGCTGATAAGAGAATTTCAGGCCCAGTGCCGCACTCGCCTCTTTTCTCCGAAAATTTTGGTGGAGTGGAAGGGAAGGAAATTTTATTGATGTCTTTAATACGTAAGAAGCAAAGACTTCCCCGTTGTGGCAGCGTACAGCCACATTAGCAGAGCTGCCCATAGGGCTCGTGCCCATAGGGTAGACATGCTGGGTTTGTGTTGAGGCTCTTGTGAGTGAACTGGTCCCAGGAATTAGTTAATTCATCGTCTGGAACAAATTTAAATCACGAAGACTCGCTTCAACATCTTTCATTTCAGTGTGCGTGAATGCGTCAAGAGATGTTGGCAGTGAGTCATGCCGCGTTTGAATCGTTTCGATTCAAGATAAATTTGTTTAAGGAATATCTTCATCCGTGGATGATATTGTTTCCTAAGTGATAGTGATTTCAAGAGAATCATTATAGTGACTGGTGCGTTATAAGATATTAAGGAGCTAAAGCTGTAACATCTCGCAGTAAAAAGTTCGTTTTACCTCTGAGGATGTTCAAATTCTGAGCTTCGGTAAAAATTTATTACTAAATCTGGAAATAGAGGAAAAAAGCGCCTTTAGGGACTTGGGTGTTATAGTCGATGACAACGGACGATTCCGAGAACATATCGACCTAACAGTC